>JADHZB010001099.1:8649-102172 GCA_015657535.1 Nephromyces sp. MM_2019
ATTAAATACTTTTTTCTTACTATTGCTGCATCTTCATACACACACAAGCACATTAAATACCTCTATATTCCCTGGAATGCGTCTTCACACACACAATGATCATCATTTTACACTTTAAATTTAGCGATTTGCTGTGCTTGATAGTGGGAATCACCATCATTTTCTTATGAAAAATATAGGAATTTGAGTATTTTTTTCAGTCTTTTTCCTAACGAAAGCTACGAAATTTGATTTATTTTCGATTTTTTTCAGGCTTGTTGGCATTTATCTTTACGGCTATTCTGAGTGCTAATTCAGTAACGTTTTTCTTTCCAGTAAGCTTCTATACTTTATAAAATTTTTATTTTTTGAAATATCCCGAAAATTCAATAATAGTTGAGCTTAATGAGATGAGTTCACGTTGCTAAATTGTAAAGAGTGTGTGTGGTGTTGTTTTTTGATGCTTCAATTTCTTCTCTTTTTTTTAAACTTGAACAAATCAAAGGCTAGCGTTTGTGCTACCATTCAGATTAGTCGGGAAGATTGGAGGACTTCCTGTGTGTCATTCGTGTTATCGGCGTTTTACGAGGTAATTTTTATTTTTTCGTTACTTCTCAGTATAATTTTATGGTTTACTTGTCCACTAAATCTTTGTTTTATACCTTTTTTGTATGAAATTTCCTATTTCATGTGATTTTGTTGGGCAAAATTTCTCTTTTTCTCCTTCTCCTATTTTTGATATCTTCATACTTTGAAATTATTGTGCCTTCAATGTAGCTAAACTATATGTTTTAATTATGTATTTCATTCTGTGTCTCTTTATAAGAAATCGATACCTAGAAGCTGGCAATTTTGAGTATTTATAATGCCTTATAAATATACTAAAAGATATAAATCTTCAAAGAATTTTACCGTTTCATTGTTTAAGCACGAAAAAATGTTTAATGTCGTCTTGGCCATTCTTTTCACTGAAAGTTTTCCTTGTACTGAACCTTATAAAACTATTAGCTAGTGATGCCATAGGTAAGGTGTGTAAGTACAGGTGATATTTTAGGCATTTTATGTTGCGTTTGGTAGGTATATTTCTGGAGTTTTAAACTTCCTAGGTATATATTTCATGCTTTTTTTGCTTTTTTGTGCAAATAACTGTGTTTCTCAACCCTCAGGGCGGGAATTTTTTTAAACTTCTGCTCCAGGTGTGGCATTTTTTCAGTATGTGTGAATACATCCGTGTCAAGCAGTATTTCTCTTGATTGCTTGGCCAGAAAATCGTCTCATAGTAGTCATATATTTATAACAGCCTTAAAAAATTTGATCTTTTTCTCTCTTTGCCGGGTTTTAAAGTGGTAGATTAATTTGTAGTGTTCAGCATCTTGTTTCCCCTCAATGCATTGATTATCTTGCGATTGCTTGACGCTTCGCGCTGAAACCTCTCGAAGCAGCGTGAGAATATATTTTTTAGCAAATTTTCATCACCATTTGTGCATGCCACAGTCTGACTCTCAAGCTTTCTCTGATGTGCAATCATTCTTACCGGTAGTTATTATCGTGTGATTTGCCTCTTTTTGGTGCAAATAATATGTTGTTACTCCTAAGCTACTTTTTTACTTTTTTGATTCCCCTTAGTTCAACGTGCATTCAAAAACCTCCTTGATATGTAGTCTTTTATAAAGAACAAGAATTTACCTTATTTTTGTCGGTGCGATTCATTCTTTTATTCCTAGATAATCGCTAGCTCTCCAGGAAATAAAATCATCTCTATTAGTATTGTGTACTTTTTTTCGAAAATCTTCACTATTTTTTACGTTTTCATCGGTAGCAGAGATCTTTTTGGAAAATAGCTTATAGCGTGTGCATTCCATAGGCTAAAAATCTGCAAACATTTTGAAAATTGTAAGAATTTTAAAGCCTCACTTGTAATTTTATTTAATGTAATTCTCAGCCATTTTTTATAGCGATTAAATAACTTTTTTGTTACTTTTTAGCCGCCGCTAGATACATGAGCACACGGTAGTCTAACACCGTACTAGCAATTTTCTAACTTGCTAGTTGTAAAACACCCTGTGCATAACTAGAATATGCTCTTGTGGCGATTGAAGATTTGACATTTTTCTTATATATATGGTTTTGTATTGTATTATAAAAAACTACGAAGGTGTTATTTATGAACTTCAACGCTACTAAAATTAAATCCCATCATTTTATTTATTTTAATCTTATATCACGGCGAGGAATTTTGAATTTGCGCTCATGATGCTAGAAACTCTGTAAATATGCGTAGAGTTCTGGTATACATTACTGCCTTGTCACACTTGCACTTTTGACAGAGTCATGATGATAGATCTTTTTTTTTGCAATAGCGAGCAGTCTCAGCTTGCTTCATATGTAAACCTGCATTTATAGTGCTATTTACCTAACTGGACTGGGCAATTTATCAATTTTATTTTTTTTAGGCCTTCACAGTTGATGTGGACAATTTGGGAACATCACTCTATGCTTACGCTGCCTTTAATATCATAAAATCTATTCCGAGGGCCTAAACTGGATTTTTGAATTTTTTTTTGTAATATTCTTTGTGAAGCGTTTATTCTTTATCCTCCATCCTAAATTTTCTACTATTAGCTAATTGTCCTAATCACGTGCTTTGCAAGAATTAAAATTATTACTGATTTTCACTCCTATTAATCTACTCGTGTCATATTGAAGTGCAATGACATTTCTTTTATATACCGCGATTAAACCGGTTAATCTCGGGAATTTTAAGCTTCGAATTAGGTTCCAAACATGGTGAAATAGCTTTAAGGAGCTTTGTACCAATTTCTGCGTTCTTGGGATAGCTGCTATAGGTTTTTTTGTTTGGATATCATAGCTATTTGCTGACTGGAAACACAATTTTTTTCTGGCTAATAGCAAGTGCATAACATTTATGGCAATGGCCTTTCGTTACTTTTTTGTGCGTAGCTTATTTTTTTTTCCTTTTGCCGCTATCGCTTAGCTCACTCTTCTGGGTTATGCGTGACTAATAATAAGTAGTGGTTAACTTGGTGATTGCTCTAATCTTTTTAAAGTTGATTTATGTTTGAAATATCTTATGGTTCTGACACCACACACGAATATAATCAATAAAAAAGTCAATCTGTTTTGTCTCATTTCCTGGATTTTATTGCGCTTTGAAGCTCTGCCTTATTTATCATCTTTTATATTTTTCGATATGTAGTAGGGGCGCTACTGCTTGTTTATGCAAAAATTGTTAATCCGTTTCTGTGCTGCTAGCATGTTATATGTGCTGATTCCCCTACTTCGCTGTTTTCCTTATCTTACTTGATTCATCTGGCGCTGAGCTATTATCGTAACTGTCATGCTTTCATTCTGTGTTTAAATTTACTTTGGCTCCGCTGTTTATGATAGTTAGATCGCTTGGTAGCCGAATGCCGAATTGCGAAGGATTAAATATCCTGTTTATTATTGTGATACTTAGTCTCTTTGCTATAAGTTTTTTGTGCACCTCGCATGACTGTATGTATTTTCCCTTAGTATAGCTGCATTGTAGTTACCGCGATTCTACTCCCTTTTTTATTCTTCTTATATTAAAACTTTTTCAAAACACCTTGCTAATCAATTACTTTCTTGCGGTGCCATACCGCGATGACCAATAGGAATTTTCAGTAATATAGTGGCATGTATAAGCTGCGTATTATAGCTACACGCTTAATGAAGCTGTGGACAACTTCATAGTCTGCAGTATAGGCCAAAATATAATTATTGGGACTTGCCCACGGAAAGCTGTGAAGCGAATATTACTAGCTAAGACGGTATTCCCTTGCTCATTGGCCTCGGGCTTGCGTTTTGCGTTGTCCAAGTATTTTACGCTAGAGTTCACGTCATTTTATTTGCTGAGAACTTTGCTATTACTAAGCATGCGATGTTAAGTAGGATAAGACTGTAGTAACAGGTGTATGAAGAAGCTAATAACCTACTTTGAGGAATACTTTGTCACATCTTCATGGAATTTATTTTGTTATTACGAGTTTCCTCTAGTACCTTATTTGTTACGTAGCCAAATGAATCGTAGTCTTGAAATCTCACTGTACAGCCAATATAGTCTGGCCTCTTAACCATGATTCTAGACACGAAACAGCTACCTTTTTGAGGGCCACTAAGCTGCTCCTTAAGTTGCAAAAATTTCTTATCACACACTCCTCAAGCGACAAACGAATAAAAATTCCATGTACCAGCGCTGCCGTCACTTGAAGCACGACTTGGAGAGTTTTTCGTACGCGTTTATTTCGACTTCATGCAAGCACTTCTAGTGTCATTCATCTCACGGAATATTTTCTGGAAAGCACCACAGGAGTACTAAACAGTCCAGAGCCATTCCATATTTTCCGCTCTACGCGCTATAGCCATTAATTTACTTTTCTATACGATATAAATTTTCTAAAAATACCATCACATAAATAATAAGAGGCTGGATATAAATCGAGCAATCAGCCAGGTAATTTCCATACTAGTTTATTGGACTTAGTGGGTACTAGGTCCCTAATTTCTATTCAACATAATTACTCCATTTCTAAGAAATCAATCGAAACACTCGCATTGCGTACTCAATTCAAGATTATCCTGAACATTATCCAATTTAGAAGTTTACTTCCTTTGCCCACGATTTATTCTTCAAATACTGCACTCATGTTTCTATTATGTGCTTGCCGGCGAAAAGGCAGGCGTGAGTTATTAGCTTGTTGACATGAGCCGACTTACCTTTAGAAACTGTGCTCGTTTCCCACAGTCATAGTACATTTGTTGGTACATCGAACATTAAATAATTGGCTCAACTTTGGTGACGTTGGCTCATGTTGCTCGCATGAAGGTGCTGAACTTTGCTACTTAAGTAATTGAATGGGACTACCTAGGGGATTATTCTACCTACAATATCTCATGGCTCGAAAATGTCAAGGCAATAATTTCATGTTTCTAAATCCTTAAAATTAAGGGCAAGCCCTTTTATGAAAAGAGAAAATTCATATATGCTATTTGTTTCGTCAAAGATGGGCAGCATATTGCAATAGGTTCCAAACGCCACGTTTCACACGCATCTCCGGCTTGCTCCTTTCACCAGCGTGACCAATGGATACTATATCTCGTATACCAACTTCCTTACTTAGTAAACGAGCCTCGTATCACTTGGTATACGTTCGTAACGAGGTCGTTCCACGAACTATAGGAGTTTGCGGCTTCCAACTTCCTTTTATCATCGTGATGCTTGAGAACACATGCTGTACCGTTGACGTGGTAGTCCGGTGGGCACTCCATCTTAGCCTCGACGAACTCGCTCGCGAAACATTCGCCATTCTCATTCAAAACATAGCCTTTTTTGCACAGCAGCTGGGGAGGCACCGTCACATCACGCTGACATTTGTGTCCTTCGTTCAGGTAAGTTCCATGGGGACAAACATAGTGAAGTTCCGAGTGCAGCGTCTTCACACAGGCAGCACCCCTATGGGAGTAGCCATCAGGGCAAGTCTCTATTGGTGAACGGGTATCCGTGTGCACACACTGATTCGGTCCTTGCGGCGTAGATCCATCTTTGCATGTTATATTCGCAGGAACGGTGGAATACTGAATGCAAGTCTTCCCATCGAGCCTTGAGTTCTCCGGGCAGACGGTATCTGGTTCTGCTACCACCACCTGCAAATATGAAGAAAGCATCCGTGCCAGATAGTATGTACGAGAATTCTCATCGCGAGCAAGAAAATATTTTGGCATATAGTGAATTACTAAAATAGTGCAGAGCAGTAGCCGAAGTTAATGCGTATAAAGCTCACATATAATGCTGAAAATTGTTTACATCATTGCGCGGTCCCAGTATGAATCGTCGTAGTTCAGTTCATTCCGTGTATAAACATGAATACTATTTTTTTCGCTGATCCACATTCTAGTTAGTCAGCGAGAGTGCGAACACATGTAGCGCTTGATGCTACAAGATTTATGTTTGCAGGGCCACTTATCAAACTCAGCATCAAATTGTAAGTATCTATATGGCAAAGATGCATGCCAGCATATTTAGTTGCAAAGGGGAAAACAATTGCTGAATGGCAGGTTTCATCAGTGGTGAAATCAATACTAAATGCCTCAAGTTTTAACGGCTTATCGCACGGAAAAGCAAAATCGAAAGGAATATGCGCCTTCTGCACCACAGTCAAGCGTCTTGGCTTCGTGGCTTGCGGAAACCTGCACTTATTTCAGCCTTCGAGGTATTGCAATTCCATATTTCGTCGCCAAGCACTATTTTGGCGTCCCAGTGGCAAAGCTCGTCAAGCAAGAGAGTTAGCTCTCATTCTTTGAATGGGTCAATATGAACTTTGCTGTCGTCTAAGCTAAACCCCCATACGGAATAGTGTTTATTGCTAATTACTTTTATTTTTGGTTTAGCGCTTTCGCACCATGTAAATACGTCAAAGCGTGTCCGCCATTGGATTGCCAACTTACTTGTGTGCACACGCCCTTTTCTTCGTTGAAGCCCTGAGGGCACACGTTGGTTCCCTTCACAGCTTCCCTTTGAATGCACACGTCACCGTCACTAAGGGTACCTTTTGCGCAAACCAATTCCACGCCTCCTTCGATAGCCCTATGGCATTCCTTACCATGTGATAATGTACCAGTGGGGCAAACGTAGTCCGCTGGAATTTGCTGTGTAGCCACGCAAACTCCTGATTTACCCTGCTTGTATCCTTTGGGACAAGAGTGCAGAACTGGAATAGCCTCTACCTTCTTACACCTGTTAACTTCAAAGACGTACCCTTTCTTGCAAGTCGGTATGACCGGCTGAACTTCAACGACCACGCACATTTTCTTGTCAGCGTCGTATCGTCCTGCTGGACAAACCTCAGTTGCCTCCGTGCTCCTAAATTTTTCGCAAGCGTCCCCATTTTTGTGGAAGCCATCTCTGATAATTTAATTTAATAATTTATTCTCCGATGCAATTATTTCTACTTTTCGCAGTAGTAATTTTTTTCCACTGAATGCTTCATTTCTTTCATGAGTCAGCACTAAAGCGTCATAATTAACAAAATTGTACAGTAGTTAATGAAAGCATGACATAGAACTTTCAGCATAAATCGCTAGACGTAATCAAGCCATTTTTATCGCTAGAGAGTCTTCAGGTATTAATAATGGGCTAATATCACTGTTTCCATCGTTCTGGAATGGCCTGCGTTCAAAGCTATTTGATGTGAAATTTTATGCCACCCTGCCTTATTACAGGCTCTCCATGTTCAGGCCAGCATAAAAACCCATAAAGTAAGCATTGTTGTGATAGTTGCTTTTTTCTCGTTACCCGCATTTCAATACACGAGGCAAAACCTTAAAATGACGTGATATCAGCGGGGTGATTGACTTAACCACACTTGCATATGATTAGAAAAAATGTTCATTCCTTTGTCAATATGGAATACTAGCCTCACCTGCATTTATGTTTTGGCAGCTGAAAATTGGTCCTAAGGCAGTTTTTGTCTACAGCTTCAAAACCTTTTGGGCAAGATGCATCTGGAGCGACAAGGCTCACCGTGACGCACTCATCTGACTTTGAATCTCCCTTAGTTTGCAGCACGTAACCTTCCGGGCATCCTAAACAAATTTGTATGAAGTGGTGTTTAAAATTAGGACTATTACTTCAGCTATGGCTGCAAGCGAGCTTGGACTCAGGAAATTTATGATTCGAATAGGCTTCTATTTATCAAAAACACAAATGTGTCCTTGTAACTAGGGAAGAGTAAACAAAAAAATGCTTGTGATGAAATTCCGTATACCCGCTTTCCAAGAAATGAACTCGTAAAAGCGTAAAATTAATGCCAGAACTTAGCTATGTATTTATCGAGTAAAAAATCATTAGGAATAAGCAATATCTAAGTAGTGTGAATGATGCTCTATGGGCATGACGCTTCAGTGTTTTTTCAGTAACCAAGTTATTCTTAGCCTGCGAAGACTTGAGCAGCAGCTATAAATGGTTTCTTTTGGGTCATATTTTTTTAAAGTTTAGAAATAAACCAATACTTCAACCGAAAGCTTACTAACTTGGGATAAGAGGCTGTTTTCTGTAGCTAATGCAATCATTTGATTTCTTATCAATAGTGTATCCAGGAGGGCAGGAATAGCTCGGGCTCGTAACCATTTCCCGGACGCAGCCTTTCCCATCCGTGGACCGTATATAATCCTGTGTGAACCGAGGTCAACACGAATTTGAATTCATAAGCTATTATCCAAGTACTTCTTTTTATTCGCATGTACCTCTCGCTAAATCAGCATAGATGTATTATAATACTGTGGTTTCATGGCCGAGTAGCCGCTGATATTAGCAACCGCAAGGATTGTAAAAAGTACTATCTTTTTTATAAGTATAATGCCTCAAAGCTATAGGTTCAAACGTGCCCAAACCGTAAAGTTTGGTCGTCTGGTTATTCACAACTGAAATCGTAATATATAAAAATCCTACACTATCAAGAAATTGCATTGCTAAATCTCATCTTCGGTGCAAATTTGCTGCGCTTTTAGAGAATTGGCAGGTTTTGCCATTATTCGAGGCAAAAACCCTGCATCTTCTCAGGGTACCATTGAAACATATCTCTGGTTTCTCAGTTGAATTAGCTTTGAAAGTTTTTTGGGGCTCCTACCTTGGCGCATGAAACTTCTGGGGCTATCATAGACAGGACCATGCACTTTTTACCATCCGAGGTTGCTCCCTTGGGGCAGCTAGAAGATGGTGACACTTTTTCAGTCTTAATGCATCTTCCGTTCTCGAAGTAGTCAGTATCCTTGAGTCAAAGAAAACAGCAAAACTTCGAATGTACTCAGCGGTATAATAAGAAGTAGAGAGAAAGTTAAGTTTGCAGATGTAAAAGATAAACTGTTATTAAAATTCAGTTTTTTTAAGTACTTTTTTTACTCAAGAAAGCATCTCTTTTATTCGTTGTTTAAGCTTCTATACGAGTTTTCGATATCAGAAAAAAGTAGCTAGCTTTAGTTACGTCACGCTCAATTTTTTATAAGTTGAAAAAAAATGTAAGCTGAAAAGCACACAACTCTATTAACAAATTTTTTATACAAATACATATAAATCAGCTACTAGGCTGAATAGTATAGCTGCGACTGTAGCCGATAAGCCCGTAATACACTCACCTTGGGGCACGTAAATGTCCCTTCAGTTTTTCGTCTTAAGATGCATCTGCTATCACGTAAAGTGTAACCTTTTGGGCACCGCAAGGCGGGTTTTTCTGTATATCAAACGCTAAATTTAAATCATGCCCCTTTCACTGAATATTGTAGCAATGATGTACACCTTACAAGCTAAATTCAAAAAAAGATTAAAAGAATTAAACTAACATCACAGCAGTTAAGTTGATTAGATTCAATCCATTAGCAACTATGTGAATATCTTTGGGTGCAGTGCAAAGTACTATGAGTAATCAAGCTAGACTTCCCCAGTTGCATCCGTTTCGCGCTTAAAAACATTAGCTGCTTCAAATAATTGCAAGCAGTACATATATATTACTAATGTATCCTTTAATGCAGAGCCCTACTGCATTGTTTTTCAAGAGCCAAAACTGTCCTGAAAATATATCTGAGACTAACTATTGCCTTTTATAGCTAGTGTACATGTTCAAATTTCACTTGATTAGACTGTAATTTAAGCTGTAGATATTTTTGTTCAACTGCGTTGCCCATTGAAAGCGCGCAAGATGTGAGCGCTGTGAACCAGGTCATTTCATGAATTAATCTATAGAATCGTCCCTCGGGAGGTTTAGAGCTATTCTCTAAATTTGGGGGATAAACAGCCATATTTTTCCTAGAAAAAGCATCTATCTAGCTCCTTTTTATTTTTAAGAGTTTTGCTAGGGAACACCCCAGATGGCTGAGCCTCAAAATTTCGTTACATTTAGTTGCGCGACATAAATTTTTTTAACATGAGAGAGCACCTGCTGTTTTGATGTCAGATGCAGTAGGAAAATCATCCTTCCTTGAACTTTCCACCATGTTGAAAACCTGCTCGTCAGCATTGACACCTGTGTCTCTTCCTGGGGCTAGCCCCAGAGCTAATGAAAAGATCACTAGCTGAATTAGCATTATGCTACGCATGGATATAAAGTTCTTCATGGTTTGTGATACTCCTGGAAAACAAATAAAAGCACCTCAACAAAATTATTCACAGGTAATAGAAATATTAAATTTTATAAAATGTGATACTGAATTCTGCACGGAAGTATCTGAGGGCTTATATTTCGAAAATTCCTTAAATGCGTAATTTTTCGACATTTTCGAATATTTATTAAGTCAATTGCCACCTTTCTTTTACTTCATAAGTTGCTTCGAACACTTCTTTCGTTAGCCAAGGTATCACATCCTTGTTGTATGTCTAGGTCTCCATGTAAGCACATAGCAGAGTCAAATAAAAATTAGGCACTGCCATGGTTGCTATTAGCTAGCATGAACTCAAAAAATTTAGTCTAAAAAAAACTTTCCACGGGAAAAAAATTAATCATTCCACGGTTACAAGAGCATTGAAATGTCATTATTGCCCATCCAGCCTAGCTATAATTGTTGGCTCAAATTTTCGGAGCTGCCATTAACCAAGTCTATTACTAGCGACGAGATTACAACCAGTTAAAAAAAGTTTTCCCGATATTTAAGAAAACCCCTTCTGAAAGATGTCCTATATTACCTAAGCAAAGTGTCACAGTACTACTAATAGGGTGTAGGCGTTTTCTTAGGTGGGCTGCGATTATGCAAAAAAAATTGATACATGTAATCGCTAAAGGTAAATTTATTAAGCCTCTAAACAATTCTATCCACAAGAAAAAAATTGATTTCCTAGCGCCGCAAGATGCACAAAGAAAATTCTACTGACTACTAGAATACACGCGAGGGCTATTTGGCAAGGAGACGTCACAAAAGCGTGCGCTTTTAACTTTTTGGCTTAAGGTTACTACGTCACAGCCAACGTGTCTCTGTGTGACTTAATTTGTGGCGACTATTCATGTGATGATATATCTACCAAGTAAGTCCTAATGCTCAAGGTTTACCTCCGAAAACAGTTTTTAGAAAACTTACGTAGCTCAAACAGGCCGAACTTTAGTAGCTTTCCGCTAACGAACGAGTAAAGACAGCCAAATACACCTTCTCTTCGCGAATCGTTGAGATGTCTCTCGGGGTATTACATAACACTAGTTACTTTTCTCAGTATCCGGTATTCACCGATAGAGTTTTTTTCTTCTTTTAATACCTGAGTTTAATTTATCATCTATTCCCGGTTGGAGAAACAAATGAAATTTTTACTGTTAGTTGTTAGCTACTGACGAGGAACGAGGGCACAAGTAAAAACGCTCAACGTATCTGCACACTCCACACTTAAGCTCAGGCTACGTCCGATCCGTGAAATGCAGGCGGCACTAAGCCTTGTAGGCGACACGGTGTTTCAAAAAAGTCATAATCAGCTTGAGAGCATATGTAGCATCATAACTCCTTATCAGCTTCAGCTAGCATCTCAGTAATCTTTGGCCTCGCTATGGCGTACCTTGTTTATTTCAAGGTTAGCTTTAGGCCACCACATATGATACTGCTCATCTTTTTTTCAGTATGCTAACAAACCAGTCATCTTATACGGCATGACCTTAGCATAAGGTCAGCAGATATTCAGCTGAGTCCGCCGACCTGGCTGCAGAAATCTCAGCATCCATGTAAGCACGAGTGTACACTCCACTTCGCAGGTGTTAAAGCCCCCACAGGTAATCGCAATATATCTGCCCGCGCGAGAGTAAGTGCGCCGCAACTCAGGGGGTATACGAAACTCAACTATTATTTGGGGGCCGAAATGCGGGTCCTAATCCCATGGCTAATTACACTACAATCAAGCCGAAAAGTTTTAAATCTAGTCTACGAGGCGTGCACTTATCTTCGAAACGGCAGCCTATATCTGCTCCCCCTAACCTAGAAAAAACTACATACCGTAGGGCAGGACAATGTACACGCTGAAAAAAAGAGAAGACACGTTTAGCATCGGCCCCTTTCCTCTAAAAGCTACAGTGCTATCTAGGCTAAAGAATACAAGCCCAGCAATAAGCAGAGAGGGCTGCTGACGTATCTGCTTGACCTTTAGAAATGCCTTTTGTCACAAGGCAATCAGGTGGAAGCCCAAAAAATGATGTAACTGCGTGGCAGTCAATCGGTTTAGTATACTGCAGCAGAAATAAAACTAGCAACTGCTTCCGCTCTATCTTACTCACAACCAGATGAAATCTGATACTCTGTAAAAATTTATAAATCAAAAAATCATCTCGCATGTAAAACTGCGCATATCGCTAGGCATCAGGATTCCCCGAATGCCATCATCAGGCATGAGCCTCGCATTATAAGCTCATGCAAACACGCACAGCTTAGTATAAAAAACACAATAAAGAAAAGCACGTAGTCCAAAGCCATGTGCCGAAGGTCATGGAAACATAGAAACTGCCAGCCAATAAAGCTAAAAGAAGTAGAGCTTTAGATCATAACATAAAAATAAATACTTTGTGAATATGTGGCCTTCAGAGGATATAATGAAATCATACGCATGCCATAGCCTTTAGATAAAAATTAAAGATTATGTTACGGTAGCTTCACCACCAATCAGACTGAAATAACTATATGATAAATACAAATTCTGATAATGTGTATTCTTCAAGACCACCAGTAGCCAGAAGCACACCCCTTAACCTCACTAAACCATTCGAATTAGGACAGTTGTATCTCAAACCGCTATTTATCCGCAAACCAGCCCAATTCAATTTACTTTCCCATAAAGGCTTGGATTAACCATGCCGCGAGAACAAAAAACAATCCATAAAAATCAGGACAACAGAAAACTCTTGTATATAATTCAACAGCGTCTGAACAAACTATTCAATAACTTAGAAAATCCAAAAGACTAAGCACAAAATAATAAATGAATACGGTTTATAGCTGGTGCCATTCTCTTACCACTAAGGTTGTACACCTGTCAATGAAAGCACTACAATTTAAATAGGGACCTCAAATATAATTAGCACCACTCATAAAATAGCCGAAAAACGGCTAAACTTTTGCTGTGGCGAGCGCGTATTGTGAAGAAAAAATTTAATATCAGACTGATGCAACAACACCAGTAAGTATACACGTAATAATAAAAAAAACAAAAAGCGCAGCATCTACATTCACTCGATGCCAAATCTGCCATTGACTAACGCCAAATTTATACGCACAATTCGTAGTAACTCGCAGCTAATTGAGTGCAATATTAAGCAGTCATATCTTGCTCCTCAAATAAGCCAAATAGCGACAAACAAGGTCAGAATTGGTATTCTTTAGGGGGCCAAACGAAAAAACAACATGGCAAAGCATACCAGCCGCTTGATTAATTTATTTGTGAAATTATCGCGCACTATCTTACAGACGTGCTCGATACGTAGCATAAGAATAGCCCAGAAGCACACGTATATATTACAAATATCTATTATTTCCCCCTTCTAAATCGATGCTAGAATGCGATATTAACATCCAACCCACAGACTTTCCAGCCTACAAATTCGTTGTGAGGGATTTTAATTCCTCATTATTTAATACTCAAGTTAGATTTTTGGCAATCTTTCCATCCCATACTAAGGATGTATCTACAAACATAGATCCTTAGACAGTCCTAAACTTTCCGCTGACGAATGAAAGCTTCCGAAGCCAAACCGTTAGAGAACAACAGCACCAACCACATGATAAACTCCTAATTTAACAATTTTACGATAAGAAGCACTTTTTAGTAGTCATAATAGAATCTAATTAAAATCACTTTAAACATGAAATTAGGAATGTTTAGGCCACAAAAATTAAGCCCACGTAGCTCTCACACACACAAGATAACAGACAGCTAGATTAAAACAAAAGCAGAATGCAGCATGACGTAACTTTTGGAATTTACTTTGCAAATTATGTGCTGCAGCTCATCAAGTGCAGCATGCATGTTCTCGTGGTAGAATGAATACATCAGTAATTAGCACAATGCGCCATGATTAAATAATTTATCTGCGGAAAGCAAATAATCCGTGGGTTACAGGAGCAATTTACTGGCACCCTTGCGTGAAACATCAGAACCTGAATAGTGTCGCGAGGAAGAGCTGGATTATATATAGGCGACGGAAATAAAGGTGCACACAACGAACGATGAAGAGCCACAATCACAAATGCAATATCTTTCGCGTTAAAAATTCCAGCACCCATTGCGCGACAAGTGCATAGTGCAAAAACGATCACCTAAACACTGAAAAGCAATATTAAGAGCATTGGATCAAACGCTGCAATGCAAAAGGTATACGCAAAGACCTGAATTATGAAAATTACAATTTCAGATTATTAACTTAAGATAAGAAGATGTAAGAAAAAACACTTTGAAGCCATGCTGGCCACTTTGAAATTGCAATATAATGAAGCATAGCGTGCATGCCAGGCAAGTCAGGCTCATAAAAATGATTACTTTTCTTGGTCGCTTCAGATTCTTCACTATATTTTTTCGCCAATCTCTTTGTCACAGTTTTTAGATGCTGAGAATGCAAAAATCACATAAAAGGCAATACAGTAACGTAGCACTATTGGAATATATACATATATATATGAAAATGCTGCCAATTTGTGTGTGCAGCATCACTTGACACCCACGTTAAGCAGTATAAAGGCAAGATATTCATAGAAGTTCGTGTGTAGGGCCTTTTCATGAAATCTTCAAAGAGAAGTCATGATAACCAGGCTTTAAAGAATCAGAGGAGTGGCAAGAATCAAAGATCAGTACTGAAGCTGCTACCCATCAAAAAACATCTTATTGCCAGAATTTACCAATGCCGTGTTAATAAAATAATTACTGGGAACTTTGTGAAAATCTAGCAAAAGACACTTGTGTACCCTTTAAAGCGCTAAATCAAGCATATTTTTACAGCACAACGTGGCATCAACTCCCAAGTAACTGTTCCAGTGAAAACATACGTAGGCGTCAGAGTTTGAAGTGATGAGATATAAGACGTCTACTGATGATCAATATGCCACCTATTAAACCAAAATACGATAATAAACTATACCTACACTTGCATCCACGTATTTAAAGGCAGCAGCTTGCAAGCGCAGGCTGGCTTTGAGCTTAACTTTAAATGAAGAAAATTCTTGCAATCAGTCAGACATAAGACTCTTGAAAGAACCAGAAAATAAGAAAAACTATATTCACAAATATCTTCGAATAATAGAGAATAAATCGCAGAATAAGGCAAGGTTTTCGAATGTGATAAGCACCACAAAAAGCAAATACAAACTGCCCATAAGGCCTGAATACAAATCAGAATACCGTAAAAGAGAATAAAATTTTTAATTTATTTAAAAATCATATATTTTGGACAATTCTAAACCACGCATCACTTTTATAGACACAACAAAGACATTTCGCACAGAGAAACTCACAAAATTAGAATTATATGCTTTCCATACAATAAATCTCCAAAACTAAGAACGCTATAAGTTCAAAAGAGTCCCACATGTGTGCACACACCAAAAAGGAAGTACTAAATGAAGATGCCATATATTTCAAACAGGCTGACCTTTGTTAAGCAAAAGTAGAAAAGCAGTAAGCAAGCAGAAGCAACTAGTCTTCTGTCATAGCACCATGAACAAGCCTTCAGCGTCGCAGATATTGCATGCTCGTACAATTGGTGGAATACCAAAAACTTTCGTGTATTTACGCCCAATTTCTTCACGAAAGATATAATGAAGTCTACGCGAAGAATAAGCAATCCGTAATTATATAAAAATGAAATACTACTCTTCCCTATTAATCAAGAAATGCCTAAATAATGTTGCACGATTTTAGAAAAAAGTTATTATCTTTTTATCAACTCTTCCCAAAATAAGAACTGGGAAGATTTGAAAAACTAACTGTGTGAGTATAACAAACCAGAAAACTAACCTCGGGTTGCTCAGTACCGCCAGAGGGAAGGGAAACAGACTTTCTTTTCTTCTATAAAAGGAAAAAAACTAGTAAATTCTCAAAGAAAAAGTGCATACTTACAGATTTTTGGTATGAAAAAAGATCATTCTATCAAAAAAACAATGAATTCTGCGTTTAAAAGTATGCAAAAAGAAACTGTAATTACAGCCCATCAATATTTGCAATCTGCAGCAGCTAAAACAAGAAAAGAAGCATTAGATCGGGCAACATTATATGCTTCTCCAGGATTAGGCAAAAAAATTTTTGGCTCGGGAAATAAAAGAAACAAATTCATAATACGCGGAAAACAGATGAAAAAAATGAAGAAACTCTAATACAGCCATGCAGAGAAAACACAAAAAGTAAATTCGATATTCAATGCTAACGAGTGCTCAAAACACAATCGCCAGAAAATTTGAAAATGCGTGTGTATTTACTATTGAACATGAAATCTACAATCAATCAAGCTGAGATTTCAAAGAGAAAACATTTAAAAGCTAGAACATAAAGAAGTTACACAAAACTTAGTATCAAGCTTTTCGTCTTTTAGCAATAAATTCATCACTTTTATCAAATTTAGACAGCTTTAAATAAACTAGCATATTGCAGCACTTCGAAGGAGCAATGCACTACAAAAGTACTTGTTAGTACAAGATCTAGAACACTTTTCCGTGTTGTGTGAGTTTATCCATGGATGAAGCATATGGCACATACACATAGATCCATATACAGATCCACAACAGAAAACGCACACAAACGAGGATACACACAAACGAAGATACGCACAAACGCAGATACACACACGTACACACAAACGTAGATACACACACACCCCCCACACACACATATGTTAAACAGCAAAGCGAGTTTTAAACTGGCGCAACTCTAAATAATTCCAAATTATAACCGATTTTTCCTCGATCAAAGTGCTCATATCGCCCGAAACTTGCTGGCTAATATCTTTGCTTCGCCTCTTCTTTGATGCTTTATCTTCAGAAAGTGTCTGCGAAAGTTCCTGTGATGCTTTACGTTTCGGAGAAACATTCGCGTGATCTTTGCTTTTCTCCGTAACACTGCCTTCAGACTGACCTGCCCGCTTACTTTTGGAGATGTTTCTCTAAAAATATAAAAATGATGCATTTTAATAAAAATCGTGGAAAGTGCGAAAAAGGGCAAGAAAGATTCAGCTGCTAACAGCGAAAGAAAAAAGCTTCAAACTTATTCCAAACGAAAGAAATTCAAATAAAACGTGTGTGTTTTTGGCTGCTAAACTTTCATAGGCATCAGATAAGCACAACACATACCATCGAAGCATCGACAAGTAGCCATGTTCGAAATCTAAAATCAAGTTTTCAACGTATTTTTGTTATATTTTGCATATATGTTGCTATTTGAGTCTTATAATCTGCTTCTAAATGCCCTAAATAAAAATTACTAGAAGACGTTAAACTCATGAGCACAAACAAATACGCCAAATATTACTGTTCGCAGCATAAAGGGCGTTGGTTTTGTGTGTGTGTGTGTGTATTTGTGTGTGCATCTTAGCAAGCGTCAAGTGTGTGTTCGTGAATGCATACTGATGTGTATCTCACCAAGTTTCAGGTGACTGCGTGTGTGTGTGTCTATGTTTTTTGGTATTTCTCTTACCACATGGCAGTTTTTAGAAGCAGGAAAACATTGGGGGAGTCTGCTTAACACTATTAGGAGTTAGGGGCGCATGAACTCGTATGAAGTAGCAAATAATATTCAAGTTGCAAGGGCAATCAAAAGTGGAAGAAGTAAGGGGTATCAGCTAAACAAACTGCAATTTCAAAAGATTGTTCTAAAAACTAAATAAATTAACAAGAAACTGAACAAGGGTTTGTTGCTATAGGCGAATAATTTGCAAAATCAATAAACTTAGGCGTTGCTGCACTTCGCTACTCAGCATCTTGTATAACAATGAGGAATCAAGGTGCTTACATATTAAATCTAACAATAATGTTTCATTGATTAGGATGCTATATTAGACTTGCCTAATTTAAGCAGTAAGACATAGAATAAACGCTATACAACACAAATTTATGACGAGTTTCACTGGAAGTACTGTCACATAAAAGAATGTGGAAATTTTCGACATTCAAAAGCCATGTATGTACACTGATCTCATAGTTAAGTCTATAAACTTTTCCACTTGCTATGAAGGTGCTATATCAACCTGATTTGCACAACTTAACAATATCACAAAATTTTCAAAGAATACAACAACTCCATTATGTAAGAATTATAACCTTTCTAGCTTCTTCCTTCAGGAAATATTCACCAGTCTCTAGCTCAATGTCTTCTTTACGAGGAGTCTGAATAGTAAAAAAGCATAAAAACCAGTAAACAAACCAGAAAAATTCATTCTGCGCTCAGATTCACTGAAACGATTTGAAAACTTCATTAAGCACATAAAAAAAAAGAACCTGATCAAATTTATACATGCAAGTAACTGCCAATGCAACTAAAAATAACTTTCAAAAAAATCTTCAAATCGCAGTATCAATGACCTGTTACTAACAAAACATTGAAATATAAAAAGCATCTCTAAGCACTCAAAGCAGCAACTAAGCACAAATAACTTGCTTCAAGCCATCAAAATAGAGAGATGAAAGCCATGTGAAAGGGATAGCGAATTCACAACAGAGTGGCAGAGTGAAAAATAGAGCATCAGGCAGGACAGCCTCTTGCTTACATAAGTAAGCTGCATAATAGCTGAAAAGCTTCAACTGGAATAAGAATAAAGCAAAATAACAGCTAATCAGAGCAAAAATTCAACTTCAAAAAACAAAGTTCTGGCGAAGAGTTTTTAGCACACACACGAAAAAAGCTTTGGAGAAAACCGCTTCAAAAACACAGTGCATCTGCAAGCAAAGGACTGGTATTATACTCAAATGATAATTAGCTATTTAAGCTTAAATACTTAATAGCACAGCAGGTATAGCACGGAAAAACTTCAGTTTTTGCTGTAACGCAATCAAGACCGTGGATGAAGTCCACTAAACACATTGCATACGCTAGCTTAATATATAAATACGCTAAAACTATTCAAAGATAGTTACTACGAACAAAAAACAGACCGAAAAACACAAGCAATTCTAGAAACCTAGTCACTCAAACACACAGTAGACTGAATGCGTCAAATTCATAACTCTCCCAGCAGAAGATATTAAATAAAAAAATAACATGAGAGAACTCTATGATTTAGGATAAAGATTAGGCGGAATTTGCTTTCCAAGTTTCGCTATTATATGAAAATTTAGAGTAAATTCATCCAAACAAAAGCCACTATCACATCTAATGCAGTAAACACCTCCAAAGAGGAGCCACTATCACATCCAATAAAATCACCAAAACTTTGATTATACCGGCGTAGGAGGGAACAAGGGTTTGTCTTTCTTGCTAGAAACCACTGGCTTCTTCCTTCGCTTCTGACACCTCTTCTTGAACTGAGGTAAGTAACGCTCCCAACTCTCCTGCAGGAAACAGCATATGAAAAAACAGCAGAAATAAATTTGGAGGCAGCTAAGATATGCTTTACTGGAAAGCAAAATACACATGAATTAACGCGTCGTCAGCAGAGGCTATTTGGCGCACACACAACTATGGCAAAAATACTTTAATTTTTAGACCTTTATTATTAAATATACTTTAGCTTACTGCTAAAAATCACTTTGATATCACTAAAAACCCCAATAAAAGGCAAAAGAAAACTCCAATCACAAGCTCAACCTTCACAGCCTTCTCTACAGTTCACAAAAATCATCAGCTGATACTCCATATCGAACGTGAGGTCTCCATGCACGCAATTTGAAGGACTTCACAAGAAAAATCACTCGGCAAATGTGATGCTCAGAAGCTCAGCATATACCAGCAAAAAACAAAAATATCTGGAAAAGTAGAACAGCTGAGGTATTAGTTGTAGTGCTGGCTGAAGGTAATTTTTGCACTCACAAAGAGCTAGAATCTTTCTTAATCATTTTAGATAATTTTATCATACAATGAGATATCCGAGGGACAGCCAGCCAGAGTAATAGCAATTAGCCGATAAGAAAAAGAAGAAACTAAAAAGTACCAAACACATTTTAATCGATGAAAAAAGGCATTTATTCAGTTGTTACCAAGAATTTTTCTAATAACTTACGTTTAACGGGCTATATATACAAATCTCTAAGCTATACATCACTTTTTGAGGGCTCGACTTGCTACAAATTTATAAATTACAGTCATTTTCCACCAAGTTAGGCACATCATGCAAAAATTCCAGCTTTTTATCTTATCTAAAAAAAAAAACCAGAGGCACTCACGTGCTTTAGCTTTTCATCCTTTTCGAGTTCACGCTTTATCATAAGCTCCTTCACATGATAAACGGGATGAATATTGTGCATGCAATCTTCAATTACTCTCCTAGCCTGAAAAAACAAAATAGCAAATGCTTAAAGCTTGATAGAAAAAAATGGGCAAGAGCACATGATTTTGCTGATAAAATTATTTTGTATAAGCCTCAAGACCCCCTATGCTCTAACGTCTTGGCCTTAAAAGAGTGTCGGCGGTATACATACACCACAAGGTAACAATCTAATTTGAATAGGAGATCAATAATCTTGATAAGTCGCAACATGTCAACTATTGAAACTATAGAGTTGGACAAAAAAAACTTTAAACAAAAATAAAAAGAGCACCTCAGAAAAGGAGATTAGATACGACAAGGAAAAGCAATGCCGAGGCTCTTCTAAAGCCTCTTAAATTACTATAAAAAAGCATTATGGAAACGAAAAATGTTAGAGAGAACAAAAAAATTGAGATTTAACGATGAATACTCTGTAAAAAATCAATTGCTAGGAGATCATCAAAGGAATTGTCGCCGTCGACGGTAAACGGCTAAAGACATCAAAATCCGTGAGAGATGACAATGCTCGTATAGTCTAGAATCTGTAACGTCAAAATCAGCAACACTAACATTGCTGCAAAAACAATTTTATCAGCTTTCAAAAACTGATAATCCTCACTTTTAAAGGGTTTTCGGATTTCCTTTACATCAAGGTGTCGTAAATGTGTTGGAAGTAGAAGATACATTAGAGCTACTAAAAGAGGATTTTGAAGTAAATTTTACAAGCATCTTGAGCATCTTGAGATTTTGATAGAGTAATATATGCCAGTATGGGAAAGAGTGCTTTAAAGACACAGCCTAGAAACTTAGAATTGCAATGTTTTATCCACAAAAAAGCCTCGCAAGAATCGTTCCGCTTATAGCACTAGCTAGATAGGCCTCAGATGTAGCTCCAAACGATGAAGAAAGACACCAACTTTTGAAAAATACTGGCATCATTTCCTCCAAGTCATCAAAATAAAAAACCAAAACGTCTAAAGCTTCGGAGCATGAAAATTCTAATAGGCAATTAGCATACAGAAGATCCTAAATACATTGAACTTCACACCAGCAGAGGATTATAAAAGGTGCAAAGTCATCAAAAAACTGCATACATCGCATGAAATATTTTTTTTATTCAATGAAGTCTCAAAAATATAATAAAGAAACCTTTTTTAGCCCGATGATAGAGCCAATCACGCACACAGTCTGCCCTTGAACAAGTATATAACATTCAGTGAGAAGCTCAATAGCCTTGAGAGTGCTTGCATTTGGGCCAACTAATCGCTGCCTCCGAGAAACGAACTTTTCCTACGAGGAAATAAACATCAAAAATTCTAATGTGCCAAAAAATTGCAAGGTGACACACACTCGAGTATATATCAGCTTAACAGCGAGAAGATACACACACACGAGTATATATCAGCTTAATAGCGTAAAATAAAACGATGAAATGACGACATTATGCTGAAACTGAGCTTTGAATTAAGCTTACCTAAAAAGCACTAGTAAATGATAAATCATAAAATACTACAGTTTATAAAAATTTTCGCTCACCCAATCGATTAGTTTTCTATATACGTAAAAAACCAAAAATTTACGAGGCAGAAAGCATCAAATTCAAAGTAGTGGAACACTCCTTTCAGTGAGAAGATGAGGAAGAAGAAGTAGGGGTGAAGAAGCAGCAGCAGAAGAAGCAGTAGCAGCAGAAACAAAAACAAAAGACCAAACAGCAGCAGCAGAAGAAGAAACAGCAGCAGAAGAAAAAGAAGCGGCAGCAGAAGAAGCAGTAGCAGCAGCAGTAACAGAAGATCAAACAGCAGCAGAAGAAAAAGAAGTAAAAGAATCTCTAATTTGTAGAATGCTAAAAAATAACATACAACTACAATCAATATCTGCAATAAAAGATTATCCAGTCAGCAAACCACATACATTACGGGGAATCTGCTACAGTTGCACTGCTTGAGCATGACTGTGATACTACAATAGCACTTTTCGTCTAATCAAAGCAGGTAAAAGAGAAAAGTTTTCGCGAAAAGGATAGTTATGAGATGGTAGGGAAGCAAGAGAAGATGCAATAACATATATATTAAAAAGAAATTGGTATTCAAGCCAGAAGATCCCTCCTAAAAAGGGGCAATGAAGCGATGCAATAGAGAAAGAAATAAAATGGGTACCAAGCAATCAAACAAGAAGGGCGTAAAAAAAGAATATAAAAAGCTATAAAAAAAAAAAAGAAGAAATAAAAAAAAATCCAAAGCAACAAGCTATACTCCAGACTCTCCTCAACGTCTTAAAATTCTACAAATCGAATATCTAACTTAAAAAAAAACTTAAATACTAAAATATTTGCTGCAGAAAAGCAGATACTGTGATTTTCAATCATAAATTCTTCCAGAAAAAGCAAAAAACGAAACACTTTTAAGAAACTAAAAATAAGGGATTGTGTTTTTCAAAGGAAATGTATGTTTTTGAGAGGAAATGTGTTTTTGAAAGGAATTGCAGTTTTTTTTTCATAGAAAATATGTGTTTTGTCACAGGAAATGTGTTTTTTTTCAAAGCAGTTTCAAGGTAAAGAGTACAAAGTGATAAATAGCACCATAAAAACATCAAAATTTATTGTTTCTTTAAGACGATTTCATAGTTTTATATAAAAATTTACAATATTAATATTATTCATCTACAAAATCTATTGTTTCTATTTATATTAGAAATTAAAAAACCAAATAACATAATGATATTACAAGAACATGCAATAATACCTAGCTAACACTCATCTAAGCTACGTTGCAGCTATACACTAAATGAGCAGCAAAAAGGGAGGTATAACGGCTTAAAAACATAAACGATGGCCCCTCTTTGTGAGAAGCAGAATTAAAAATCTCAGAATACCTTGTTAGAAACCATGCCACTGATTTTGATGATATCGCTGTAGACTCCATCTAAATATATAAACAACATAAACAAGAAAAAAAAAGATAAATCATCGCAAACAATTGATAAATCATAGAATAAAAACATTAGAAAAAGCGTAGAACTTAAATCAAAAGGGAAAAGACAAAAAACCACATAATTTCAATTAAATAGCGAAAGTCAAGATAATATTACAAAATATGCGAAATCATCTGGAGAAGTCTCCAGTGTCTATAAAGTTAGTATCTTCAAAAAAAGTATTCTTTTATTCAATCGAATTCCCATTCTTGCCGTCACTCGCTGGAATCACCATCTTCACATTCTTCACTTCATGCAAAGCAATTTTTAGCCGTAAGAAGAAAAAACAATAAAATCTCGAATGTGAACAATTAAATGGTGAAAATATCAAAATATATAATCTTAAAAGAGGAGGAGATATTACATATCATGGACCAGGACAATTATTTTGCTATTTAAAATGCTTTTCAAAAACACTAACCATTCAGTATCTTCACCGCTTGCGGGAAGGGAACACTTCGAGCTAGCAGCTTAATAAGATCTCTTGCCTAAAATAAGCAGCCAAAACAGTCAAGAAAAAGCAGATTAAAGCGAGAAGGTATTTTCCATAAGAAAAGCCCTCGAAACAGTTAGTGGAAGAATACGAAGATGAAGATGGAAAAAAATTCTTCAAATTCTATAAAACCAGGTAGCATGACATAGTCAGGACTGAAGAATGAAGTAGCAATATATACAAACGGATAAAATACCTTCAGAACAATGTAGGGGTCCCAAACTTTAGCAGTGGTTCGAACTGTCATAGAACCCTCAATGAGATTAAGCTCCGCACGAATTCCCAACGCCCACAGAGCCCTGAAAAAACAAACTAAAGGTGAGCATCTGAGAAGAAATTTCACAACCTCAAAGATTTGGCGATAGAAACAAAATGCCAAGACAAAACTGATAAAGAGCAAATAAGGGAGCACAAACCCGCACAACGCAGTACAACAGGGGCAGACTAGACAGCGAAATATAACATCAGATTCCATCCATATTAAGCACCAAAAAACATCCAACAAAAAAAAAGTCATGCCCACCACGAAGAAGACCTCTTTCATTAAGTTATTTTAATTTATGAAACGAAAACTATAAAAAAATCGCAGAGAATGAAAGAATACCATCAAAATAAAGCTTCTGTAAAACTTGGCTATGAGTAAGAAAGGCCAGAGCTATCCAATATATATACTTGTATAGAGTAAAAAAAATTTTATAAGTACCCTCTACATCAAGAAATCTCGCTCAGATACCCTAACAAAACACCGGAAGAAGTATGCAAGCACTCCTGCGGCTAAATCAATCAATAAAAGTAATTCAGATCGAATATTTTACGAAAACTTCATACTACAAAACAATCTCAAAATCAAGTTTATCAACCACAGCATGCTAAGAAGCCAGCAAAACTTTCAAAAAAAAAAACAAAATTTCATTATAAAACACATCCTATGTGTAAAACTGTTGAATCAACCACGCACATCACAGGAATTCTAAAGCACAATTGATGGCGAGCGCGGTTTTCCCAAAAAAATTTCCTACTTTTTCACTAGAGGCCAAACTTCCTGGAGATACTTCTCTCTGTACTTTGGAAATAGCGTGGAGAACGAGCTCTCCTCAACCAAACTATACGGATTGTCCTGCTGAAAAAAAATGTGTTTCAAAATAACTTCATTAAATTTAACATGCTGAAAAGAAAGATTTCCCCCAAGAAATGCAATAGCTTATGGTGATAAATTTATTTTGAATAACAGGGAATTTCATTTAAATAAAAAGCAAATTTAGCTCTAAAAGTATTAAAGCACCTTTAAGTTACTTCACGCTAAATTCATTACAAAACTCGAAAATTCTTTGGTGGTAGCAATTCAAATGAAGAAACAAAATTGCCCGAACTCACGATAAAAGTAGGCTGACAATCATCACGCAAAACCTCAGTCCTAAATTAATTTATAATTATTACCTATTCACAGCAAAAAAAATTTATTCCGCCACTAATCAGCAGCATTAACTTATTGCAGCTATAAACCTAAAAATTTTTTGCATGCTTTAAGCAAAATTTAACATCGTCTATATTAGTGCGACTATGGGACCCTCAAAAAAGTTTTTCATACCTTTGTAATAGGCACAATAGCCCAGTGATCAATATCATCGGTATCCCAGGGCTTATCCCTACGATATCTTTTTGATCGGGGTTTGGATTCCGTATCTCCTGCCTCCATATTGTCTTGCTCAACTTTTGCTTCAGCCATTTTTTTCCCAAAAAATTTGCATGACCCTGGTGTCCGACCCTATTATATACGGACAAGAATAAACTACGCAAAAGGGAGACACTACTACAGCAGAAAAAAATGGTCTAAATAGCCATCCTCGGTCATTTTTTGGCCAAACATTATTTTTCCAGCTAGTATCTGAGGTAAAGAATAGCCCTCAATAGGTTGAGTCACAAGGAACTATCAAATAAATATCAACAGCCAAAATTTCTCTTTACAAATCATATAATCAAAGCTCAAATATATAATATACTAAATTGCACTGTTACAACGCTACTGAGGAACTCTTACAACGCGCAAGATGAAAAATTTATAAAGTACCACCTCACAAAAGACTACACACGGCAGGTACAAAAACGGTACTAAAAGCATTTAGAGCATGCTTAGCTTCGATATCTATAGCCTTTCATAAAGGGCTCTTTAAATTCTACAGAACTATAGTATGCCACAGCAGGTATTGAAAAACCAGCAGGCAATGACAAAGACAAAATCGAGCTTCAAAGTGAATAACAAGGGGACATCGCTATGCGGCAAATACAGCAGATAGTGATATATACAATGCAGCACATCACGATGGCCGACGTTTATTAACGTATACACACCGCTATAACATAAAGCATGAAGCTTCAAAATTCAAAGGACAGGGAGTCTCAACCAATGTTCTGTTAGCTTATAGCTTCGTGCTGGCATGCTGCGCCGAAAGTGAAAAAACTGACGAAAGCTCAGAAAAAAGAAGTAACGACGGGAGAGATAGCTGACATTCAACACATTGGCTACAGAAACAGCAGCAACAAGGTTACCTGTAATTCAGTAAGGGTAAATAAATTGAAAAAGCTTCCGTAAGGTCTGAAGCTATATCCTAAACCACATGCAATATGTGTATAATGACTTGTACCATTCAAAAGCTTTGCAGACGCTTTCAGTACGAACCACTCTTTTTTGAGGAAGCTCTAAACCACCAAATTATAAGGAGCAAGCATGAAGCCACTATTGGTGAGGAGCATGGTAATGCCCTTTTACTATTCAACCAAAAGAAATTATCTTCAGGTACATTAAAGCACCCAGAACTGAACAGGTATCCACCTTGAGAAGAAGCTTACACGTAGCTGGAACTAGTTTCAGGCTTTTAGCCTTCCTGAGTCCTGCCTGTGCACACTGCGATTAAAACCTGTTATGTGAGATAGCGGATATGCGCACTTGCCGGTATTTTTATTGAGTTAACTCTGAATAAGGCCTGCACAGAGAGTAACCTGGCGTGTGAGGAATGTAGCTATGCCAGCTGCACGAATCAAGAAGCTAGTGTCAACTGCAAAAGTTTCAGTTGAGTACGAAGGAGAAATGGTGTGATGTTATGCAAGGCAATAGCAATGTATATCCACAGGCATATGTACGTATAAAGCTCTTCCCGTTACTTTTCGTAACAATTTACGTTATAGCTGTCGCGCAGAGATAATAAACAATATGAAGCAATGCATCATATTACTGAAGCTATGTACTAGCTGCATATTTTTGAAAACTAGTGTTTACTCCATATTCTATGTCATATAGGCTAAGCCTATTGGTAACGCAGTTCCCTAAAACCTACGTTGCGTCCCACGACCCTCGTAAGCTTTTCACCACCGGTGGCCAGTATGTATTGGAGCCTTGCATTTGAGGGACCTAGCACTAGCTGCAGTACCCATTTAACGGAAAAACTTTCCAGAATTGCTTCCCACAACCATCGTGATAATTAAGTGCTTTACCATCTTTTTAAAACATACAGCCCATCTCCTGAGTATTTTTTTAATTTTATCGCAGTAAAAAAGCCTGTTATACTCGGTCACGTCCAACACAGTTAGTCATGCCTCCTTCTACGACGTGACTGCCTTTTCCAACTTAAATGTCTCAAAGAAGATTCAAACTTAAAACCATCGTGATAATCTTCATGTCTTTGTGATATTCAATTTTTAGAATTATTTCAATCATTACCGCTTTGTAATATGTTTTGGCCTATGGTAATGGTTAAGCTGCGTTTGAAAGAATTATAAAACTAAAGAGTGGGACTGGCTCCGGTGAAATCACAATAGCGGCTTATTATACTTCATACCAGCGGAAGGTCGTACATTTACTTGTGATCAATGAAATTTGCTAGAATTAAAGGGGTAGATCTCGGATTCCCGAGGGTAGAGGCAAAGTTTAAACTAGTTGTCTTCTAGCTTTCTACTCGCACATCCTTATCAAGAACAAAACGAGCTGGCGAATGTGTTTCTGCAAATAAAACGTAACGTTTCCCTCCATAGCAGTTGCTTTGTGAGGCAAGCAATATTGCGGTCGCTTCAACAAAGGTGCTCAACTTGTACAGTCACCCCACGGGAACTTAGGTCAAATGTTTATCGCTTTTATTTTATTTTTAAACAAGCTTCTTAAACCTAGTTGAGCTTTGCTCTATTGAGTGGCTGTACTATAGCTGTAAAATAAAAAATCTGATAAAGTGACCATCCAGGAATATGCTTTCTCTAGTAAAAGCTGCCAGTGCCCAAATTGGTTGCTACCGAAAAATGAGGGTGAAATGCTATAACCGGTGCGCGCACTATAGTTTGCCGGATAATATTAAACGGCTCTACACTATTAACAGGTTGGTAAATGATATCCTCGTGCCAAACCCAGCAAACCCATAGCAGTAATTTCGGCAGGCTTAAACGATTTCTCTGTATTTGACTACTTCTGACGTTTCTGCGTCAAGGAAGTAAGCCAGACGAATGAGGAATTAAGGAGCACGTTATTCCTTTAAATTCTATTCGCGTAGCACTTTCCTTATCCGCTTTTCGGATATTTAATGTAATCCATCCAACACCCAAGGTATATAGCGTGCAACAGCATATTTTCTTTAATTGCAGGGAAGTTCTAAGTTTGCATATTTTGCTCCCGTTGCTTAATTAGGAGTGAATCTAATATTTGGCCTTATAAAGCTTGGGTGCTAGATTGGTGTGTAATAAGTTAGCGATGGTATTAGCCTAAAGTTTATTGGATACATTGTAACAGAAGACTATTAATTGCCTGCTATAAGTGTGCTGAAATTAATTCTCTGCCAAAAAATATTTCGACAAATACCAGGTTAATTTATCCGCTTTCCTTAAGAGGCTCAGTTCACGTCATTTACGCAAAAATTTATAAGGTTATTCCGTGCATAAAACTATCTCATATTCCTTACAGCTATTTTTTTCTATAAAAGCATTGTTTAAATTCCTCAGAAATATACCTGCTAGGGTGACTATCAATTTGAGCATGGCTGTAACTCTGGATTGCTTGCTTAATGTTTAAGTTCAAAAGCTAAAGAGCGCTTGCTTACCATGTAAAATCAAAAATTAAAGACTACTGGCTTACTATTTAAATTCAAAACTAACGAAAAACCTGAAGTTGAAACCCGGGAGCATTTTTAAACCTAGGAGAAACTAATAGTTATAACAAATCTTATATTGAAAACTTGGGCAAGCCGCGACATTGACTACATTAAGCCGTGCTGAGTAGCGCCTGGGAAATAGCGAGTGTCGAGCATACCAAGATGCGAGGAAACTAATCATTTTCTTTGTTTGTAGGGATATTTTGTGTACTTTACTCTGGGCGCTTATTATTATATTATGCCTTATGATCAAGTTGGTGTTCATAGCGCGAGCTTCTCCAGTCCCATCTTAAAAGTCCCCGCCTCCCTTCTTCACGACCACTGCAGATGGGCAAGTTCTGAAACATTGTCCCGTCGCTCTGCACTACGATCAGCGCTGGAGGTTTACTTCGACGCCCACCTGCAGGAAATCATGGATATAAGCTAATTTTGTTCATGCGATACAACACGCCTAATGAATTAGTACGGTGGAGTGCATCGACATTTTGCACTAAAAAAAGTTTAAAAGCCTTAATTTCAATGCTTACCCATTCCGTGTGAATAATGATTTTTAACACAGAAATGCTCTTTGATGACTTCGGTTAGCGGATCTGATAGCTCGATATATAGCCACGGCATCTTAGCCTTGTGCTTCAAAAATTTGTCCTCCGTAGCGTCAAGGCTAACGAAGATTATCTCAATTTTTTGTTTCAATCCAGATTCGTTTATACTTTTGTAGTACTGCACGGAAAACAAACTAAAATTTGTGTACTTAAGCATTTTGAAAACCTGTATTTTCTGCGAGCCTTGCATTCAGTGCTATATCATTGTACCAATCGGCCAACACATAGTATCTCCAATGGAATCACTAACCTCTTAGTTTGTTTTTGCTGAATATTGACACGCTTTGTACTTTGACTAAGAAATGCAGCATAACTGAAATAATAACCGAAAACGCACAATATTTATCATTATTAACTTACTCTTAATAAAAAAGGCAAGAATGAGTTGCACTTGGGGTTACCATCTTGCGCGAAATATAAGGCAACGGACTTTCCCGTGAGGTGTTCATTAGGAATAACTTTTCCGTTAGAGTCCTTAAGCGACCCATGTGGAAATAATCCGAGAACTACAAAAATAAGTTCAATAGAATTTTTGTTTTTAAGTTTATCAGTGCATTATATACTACAGATTCTATCGAGCCATCAGATGTAGCATTTCACTATAATTGCTGCCCCAGCTCACTCTAGAAACAAAAAAAAATTTGGCCGTCATGGCGTTATGCCACTCTATCGGTATTAAAAGGTAAGAATGCCAGTTATCGCAAACATTACCTTCGATGGTACCTTTTTTAGAAGTATGCTTGCTTATTGCTGTTAATTCTAATCGAAGCTTCGCTACCCTTGTTCAGAAGATTCATTCTCGTTTGCCCTGTTGCTGCCCTAACAGTGGCTTGCATTCTTACTACAATTTTTTCGCCCTATGGGGCAGCTTTTTCACTGCTTCATGCTACTTATTTAAGCTTGCCAAACATATTTACATGCGACTTGATGCTAGCACAACAAAAATAACTTGAAGAGGTTCTAGCTAAGAACGCAAATTTCGTTTGGCGCATAGACCGGCAAATATAATCAGAAACAGGGGGGGGTGTTAATGCGTCCATAATGCAGTTAAGTTGCTGACGCAACTCTGCCTTTTGGTATTTTTAACTAGCTGCAAGCCGAATGATTTGTAAAACTTATCTTGAACTACCGTTACTTAGATCAAATTTGAGAGACAGCTTACCCATTTTGCTATACTCAGGAGGAAGATTTGTAATAATATCTCCATGATCATGCTGCGAAAGCGATTGGGCTTCGTTTATACGCCTTTTTTCAACCTCATGCGGCGATTCGAAATGACTATTTGCCATTTTTTTTACTGCGAGATATAAAACTTTTTGTTGAAATTTGAAATGCTGTAAAAAGTTACTTTGTGAAGGCTTTAACGGTGAAGTACATAACTGCTGCTGCTTTACTTTTCACTCAGTAAAGCATAATTTGCAAAAAACCGTTCCCCATATACCCAAGAATATAAAAGCTTCGCAGTAGGGACTAAGCAATGAGCATCTTATTCCTATTCTTGATTTACATACTCGCTCACCGGTCGCGTGCACGTTTGTTTCTAGCTAAAAGATAAAGATGTTTGATAGATTTTAAGATATCTAACTCTAAATGCTTCGCTGATACTACGGCTACATGCACACTTCACTGTTTAATTGAATAGTACAGCATAATAAGCTATACAACTCGTTTTCTCACCCTCGGAAGCACTAAGAAAATCGATGAACATCTTTGAAGCAGTAGCATTCTCTTCTGGATAGTTATCGTACTGCTATACTAAGGTGCTAAGGCCTCGAACTCTTGTTCACGCTTGAGTGCATCACAGATGTGCATAAAATTCAAAGTGCAGCCGATGAATAGTACTTACGCTTGAAAAAATCCTTCGGTCCGCAATAAAATCCAGTTAATTGAAAAGAGAGCTAATTTAAAAAATAAAAAATGCTAGAGCTATATTTTCTATTAAAACCTGGGGGCTACTAAAATGCGATAGCAGATTAGTTAAGCTTGCAGTGCTTAGATGCTTAGATACATAGGGATAAGACTAGAAGCACTTTTTCTAAAACTTGCAAACTTAATTATATAGACTATATAAAGCAAAGGATGAATAGAAGAATGAATAAGTGACGTCCACATAACATGAGTTCATTGGTATTCACGAATTCGTTGTGCCACGCTAGCGTTACAGGGCAGACTGTTTAAATTGGTTATTAGAGTCGCGCGGAGTAGCCATGCTAGCAGGTTAGTGTTTACGCGTGCTTCTAGTGACTGAAATAATTTTCAGCTAGTAGGCTGCCGAGCTTTCAACTTATTCCGCCGCAGCGTAACATAAGTCTGAAGATGAAGAGCCCAATAATTGTTTGCGTATTCAAAGATAAAATGTAAAGCTTCAGTGCGAGCAAATACAAATAACAACATTGCCAAACACTCGCAAGATGTAATCCAACTTCAAACTTCCGTCGATGTTTTCCTAGCTGCTCAATTTTCAGGAGTATATTCAAAATATGACCCCATGGAGATGCATACCATGCCTCTTGCCACTGCACAGTTCCTACGTATATGCTACTATATGGAATTCGGTTATTCAAAGAGCTATAGCAATATTTGGCACAGCAGTTTCACATGTACCTAGGAAGTCATTAGGGATGTATAACACAGATTAAGCTTCAAGACGTCTCCTCTAGTTGCCTGATCTGCAACTGTTAACTGACATAAGCAAATCGGTGGAACAAGATGCCAAAGTTTTTCGCTCAGCTATACCAGTATTTTGCTCGAATCATCGTGGCAAGGCGGTGCTATAATTCCGGACAACGTATCCATATCAATAAACTAATATGTTCCTTTTACCTTTAGCTAAATACGATTATTCCAATTAGATACAATACATAATTAAAATCTATGAGGTAAACAAGCACTCTTGGCTTTGATTAGTGTTGCCGAAGGAAACGAAAACTATAAGAAACGTTTCTAACGGTGCCACTAAACAGATGCTACCAAGCTGCCATATCCCAGAAGAAGCCCGCGGTAATAGCATACTAAATTTCGCATCATTAATAGTTGGTACGTCATACAGGCCCTAAAGTTTACAGGTGGCCATATGTGTACCTAGGCCACGTACAAGCATATAGTGCCTACAGGCATAGGAGCAAAGGGAAGGACAACATTTTGGGTGAATTCTGAGATTTTTAGTATTCATCTTGCAATGTGCTCAGCGTAATTCCAGCGTTACTGGTGGCCTTAAGTTCTTTGAAAATGAAAGTCTTATAGGCAATACGAGGGGGTACCCTATAGCGGTAACTTTACTAAGCAGTCTAATTAGCCGCGACAAAAATACCGGGTACTACCAGGTTCTCCGTACCAGCAAACAGATGCCATTACACGAGGATGTACAGTAATTCTTCTCCGTCTCTGCCTCCTCAAGGAATCTTCAATTGTGGGAATGTAGTTACTAGCTAAACTGGTGAACAAATAGCTGCGCTAAATGTTGAGAGATGGACACTCATATTTAAGAAAGTATATTCTGAGAAGCTGGACAGGTACCAGTTTGATAATCAGAGGCAAGCAAAGGTATTAGTCAACATATAGAAACACTGTAAACTTATGTAGGGCTGTCTTTCAGAAGTTCATGCATGCAAAAAAAGCAACACAGAAATGTTCTTAAACAAGTCTCAAGCATCAGATATATTGCGTACCACTTTATCTGAGCAAAAAATATAGAAATGTGGCTCATATATTTCGAAGAGTACTTCAATTAGCGCAAATTTAATATTATTTCAAGCGGTTCTTTAAAATCCACGTGTATATTAACCTTGGTGCAAATCATTACAGCCCACTTAGTCCATATTTACAGCATAAAATAAGGATGATTTCTGCCCCCCATAAGCTAGCAGTGACTACATTAAGCGGCTTGTAAAAAAATTGTTGGCCTATTACTATTTTAAGAAAATAATAATAAAACTTTTCATTTTCGCACTGCAAGCAGCTTATAAACAAGACAAAAGATTCCCTATGTAAAAATTCCCTTCAACTTGTGTATTCTATGACGTGAAAATACGGCCATGACGCTCTTGAGTTGTGGATTACTCATGTTAGCGTAAATATTTAAAACTTAAGAAAAGAGCATTTCACTAGGGGAAGTTTGATTGCTACAAAAAATAGATGAGAATTGACGGTTCGCTCAGCAAAAGCCAAACAGACCAGCTGCAAAATCCCAAAAAAGTTAAAAAAATACTCAAAGCACCAGACTAGGGAAGAAAATTCTTAAGGAGAGGAGTAGGAACTATTTTCTACGCCTGAAATTTTGTAACTCCGCAATGCCAAATGCGGTGAAGCGAGTGCAAGTACAGGCAAAGGACTTGAAGCAATACATATCATAATTCCTCAAGAACCCTCAGTGGAGAGAGAAAGTGAGAGTAAATTTTTGAATTCTGAGGCATACTGATAAAACAACGCAGCTTGCTGGCTGCGAAACTCTTTCTGACTATATATATTACTTATTCTTCTTTCTAGATTGTCCTTTAGGTGTAATTCTACAGACTTTTCCTTCTCTATTTCTGAAATCGATGCATGTTTCACCAATTTCTGAGCCAGTTTTTCGTACTTTTCACGATTCTGGCGAACTTCCTTAGCCGAAGTAAGATCTTGTTTGGCAGCCTCTACATCCTCCAAAGCCTAAAAATTAAAAAAATAATGTTCTTTTATTTCATGAACATAAACAAATTCACTAAATAGTAGTTGATCGACAAAGTAACACTCTACTCAACGATACCAGAAGCCATGGCTTAGCATGCTTTTATTTTCAATTGTAAAGCACATAATTACTAGCTCAATTTTAAAACGAACAGAAAATAAACGAAACCTCAATTCATCTCCAAGTTCATCCTAGTAATCATTCTAAAAGCAGAGTTTTCCGAAAAAAAAAATTAGTCAGTAGGAGGCCGTATAATATGTATTTATTAAATGTAGTACCGAGTGTCATGAGAAAAGCGTAATTTGCACTCTGGATAAAAGCATACATAAACTATTAGTCACCACTGGATATTATTACAGTAATCGCAACCATCTCATCTGCAAATAATCCCGAAATTAAAGTGGGTATATACCAGCGCTCATGATCAGCATGAGATAATTGCATGCCAACTAAATACAAGATAGCCTAAAAATTAGACTACGAATATATGCAAGATGGATGTTGAGCAATCCTAGGAGGAAAAATATCAACTAAGTTACCCCTACAATATTAAATGCTCCTTAGCTAATTTTCACCGTCAAAAATGCATGAGCAGCAGTCACAAGGCATAAACTACTTCCTACAATAATTAGTAAGACTACCACAGTCAGATCAAAATCTAAAAGAGAGCCAGGGCAAATAGCTGGCATAAAATAATCGGCGAGGTTCACCTAGGAGAACTACTCTTTTCCATAAAAAAAGGAATAAAGGTCTTGAAATCTATCCACTAGTAGCTACTCGAAAGGTAAAAAATTACATGCTGCATCAGGAATACATCGGTTTCACGGATCAATTCTAAGACGATACTTCAAAAACTATAGGCGTGAATTTGTAGTTATAAATTCTTATTATGGCAACACTAAAACTAAATCACATTGAATAAGACTCCTGCACTACATGCTCTTTATAAACAAACAAAACTAGCACTTCTGAAAAAAAATAGACGGAAAACAACGTCAAATTGAAATTTAACGAATAATCATCAGAACAGAACTTTCCTTAAAAGCAAAGCCAGATAATAATAGTACTCTAACTCTGTTTTTACAAATTTATAAGAAGTATAAATCACACGCAGCCACCCAAATAACTTTAACGAAAAATATTTAATTTATGTTTTAAATGAAAACTAAGAATCAACTTGACCTTCAAGATGACATCAACATAAAAACTATGTTAATCTTCTTCACTTTACCCATGCAAAAAAATATAAACAAAAAAGAAACACACTTGTGATATAATTAATTCTCCCGTTTGATGTTGCTTCATTAAAAAATTCGCATCCTCATTTTTCGATTTAAACATCATCATCTGCTTGAAGATCTTAAACTGATAAGTGTTAATGGAGCTCTCAAGCTCATCTAAAACATCTTTCCATTCATTTGACGAATCCAAGGGAGATATTCGACAGAGCCTCAACAAATTCGCGGTGAGTAAAGAAAATTCAGGTTTTTCCTGCCAAGTTTGCTGAATAGTGAGTCCTACAAAAAATGTAAGTAAAAGCCATGGAAGCTTTTTAGCCCCTTACAGCTCGCCTAATATTCCCTGAAAGTTGCCATGTGCTTTTTGAAATAAATAGACCACATATTATGATTCATTGACAGCTTCTAATTAAAAAAAGATACTACAGACGAAAAAAATATCGGCAGGAATAAATTTATAAGAGCTATTGTCAGTAACAAATTGCGCACATTTACAAAAGATAAAGAACGGAATTCATTTGTATCTTCCGTGTGTGATTCTTAATGCATGACATAAGGCAAAAATTCGCAAAAAAGAATCTTTGGTATTTTTCAAGTACTTGAAGGTCCAAACATCCCGCAAAAGGCAATGAGCAGATTTATAATTATAAAAAAACGTAAAAACATTGTGATAGTTTCATTATACTTTCCTCTTTACAAAAAAAAACCCGAATGTACATGAGATTAAATAAAATAAAAAGCCTAATGAAATTAAAATTTTTAAGCAACAAACTTTCATCAGGATATCAAAGGACAGAACGAATTTTGAATTATTAACTCTCCAAGCACACACGAAAGTAACTTACAGAACAACAAACCACCATGCGGCTTCGAAGATCTAATATAAAAAGATTGTGAATAGCAGAATTATTAATTACCCGCATGTGCCCCCCAAACCCTACTTCTTTAAATTAAGGGAACACTCGATAACTCAAAAAGTCTCTACATGACAGATTAAAATTATTTAGCTAACATAATGAATTCGGTATTTGATGAGCCATTGAAGTGGAACCAAACTGTATGAATAGCTCGAGGAAAAAAAGGATAAGGTATATTTACTCGGCCTCTATAGTCGTTTTAAGTTGCTTAAACAGAATGCAAACCGTAATGGATGAGCTCTAACGTGCAAAAGTATAAGAATTTTCAGCACGCTAAAAAGTGAAAAAACATCCGAACCAACTTTCACTTTACCATTCTAGAAATATGGCAGATTACACTTATCAATAAGGGGAACCTGTTATGTCCAGCAAGAAAGTATTTGGCGATTGAAAACTTGGAAGACTCATTATACCGAAATAATCAATGAAAACAAAAGCACCTAGGAAGGGATGCAGCAAACCCAATCGACCAAGTATATCTTCAGCAAATACTAAAAGGGGTCCCATTCCATGGTTACGGACGAAGAATGGCAAAACTCATCGTGAAAGCACACTATGAGGATTATTCCTACCTTTGAAATGCATTTGATCAAAACTTGGGTATCTGCATGAAATTATACATGAAAATTTTTGCTGTGAATGGATTCGCGGACCCAAGTGCGTAAATGTTCACGAACGAATTAGTTCCGGTAAGTACTCGCGGAATAAAAGTTCAAGCAATCTCATTTGATAAGCATATCATTGTTCGGCTAACAGTAAAATGATGAGTACCTGCTACTAAATCTTCTTCATTGGAAAGCGCGTTTGACTGCGGTATTTGCAAACGCACTGGGAGATGCATGCGCAACCCAGAAGAATTGGAGTTGGGGTTCAGTTTACTCATCACAACTTGATTAAACAAACCTACGCGCTTCTTGCATAAATTTACTGATAGTTCCTTCCTTGAGCTGGGATCACATGAAACTCAAGCTATGAAATTCTTTTGGTCACTCCAAAATAGGATATACAACTTTCATTAGCTTCTTCAACAAAATGAGCATTTTACAATCCGTATTAAAGTGGAAACGCTCCCGAGTAGTATCATCCTTGAGATGCAAAATTTTCAGCCATATCAATTCTGGGAAGTTGTAGAATGGGCAATGAACCCTTTTCAGGCAATTGTAGTTATCCAAGCTTTCGCAGATCTTCAATACATAAGAACCTGATACGAGGTAGCTCCTCTTAGGTAACGTCAAATACGATACTTTCCGGGTTTAGTGTCAATAAGTCAAACGAATAAAATGAAGCGAATTTGTGAAACATAAGTAATCGCAGTGAATACACCAGCGAGAACCCGCAGAAGCTGGTCAGGTCTCAAGAATTGTAGCAATCGGCAAGAATTCGCACAAGCCAGGCCTACACATGTCCCCGTTATACGACGTAATTGATGCTCTAAACCATATTTGTGGAGTCTCCTATATATCAGAAATTTGGACGCAAGCATGCCTTTATAGGTTGCATTAATATCGATGAAATTTTGCGGCCCCTTTTTTCGCTTGTTTTTTTACAGCTAATTGCCGATATTCCGTACCGTCGTTACGTAGTCGCGGGGATGACAGGGCGAAGCCCTAAAAGCCAGCACCAACCTTCCGCAGTAAACAATTAGCGTTTCGGAGCTGTCTAAAAGTTGCCATTATATTAATTTCTCAACTCCAAGGCAAAATGCCTAAAATCTACGACTATTGAATATTTGTATGACGATCACACTTAGATTTTATTTTCATGAATTTTTTATCTACCATACCATTGTTTATGAGCCAATATAAAAGTCCCTAGCAACAGGTACCTCAAAACTACAGCAAACTGCCTGCAGTCAAGCTCTCGCTTGGTACTGCTGCAGGAATACACTTGATGTAATGAAAAGCCTGTAAAAACATCATTTACAACCCATGAAAATAGCAAAGCAACATGCTTAATAGAGTGGTTTTTTTTGCAACTATATGGCCACAAATTAGTTCCAACGACATAAGAACACTGGGTTCAGCCTGCTGACTATCAGGACATAGCGCTTCAGAAACATGCTAAGCCAGGGCATAATTCCTATTCGTGTAGCCTGATTGGTTCTTATGATGATGGCTTTAGCATGTTATGAATGCATAACGGGATTAGCCAAGTGAGAATTTATGAACTGTCGCTGCTGACTACTTAGTAATTAAAAAAATGAAAAAATAGTGGGATATTAGCTTTCAAAGCGCCTCATAGAATTTTCTCTTCGCTTTGATAGGCCTCAAAAAACTTACCCTTTGTACAAACACGGAAAGGCAAAAATATTTGTTACTCCCCCTTCGAGTTGGCATGCTGAATTATGCATCTAGGCATACTTCAACCTAATTTTTTCAATATGTATATTGGCATAAGGAATAGCTTTGCAGATATTTATATTTGACTCTGGAGTTTCTGGAGCCTTATGTCATCGAGGCGGCAGTTTCTAAGTTAATACGTGTTGAACTATATTGCAATAGAAGCGCGCAGTCCTCCTATTTGCTCCACTTAGGAATTGTCGTAATTTTTTATTTTTATTTGGTTTTTCCCTAGAGTAGGGGAAGAATTTTAAGCATTGCTGAAAAAGTTTAATAGTCTTTTGTAATTTAGTTGAAGTCGTGGGATGAACCAAAACGCTCATTACCTACAATCCTTAGTGTCACACTGAACCTAATTATTATTCATGTGGAAGCTAAGTACTGCACGTCCGAAAGATATCATTGAAACAGTAGCGGGATCAGGTATGTTTGAGAGATGACGACTACATGCTATATCATTCTGACTTGGCTTTGGAAGCCGCGAACAAAAACATGCGCTCAAAGCGAGCATATATCAAAACGCTGGACATAGAGGTGATACAATTGAAATCTCTATTCATTACACTCTGAATATTGGCTCGTAGACAAAAAAAAAGCTGCGAAAGCTTGTCAAACCTTTACAAGCTAGTGGTAACGTGACACGCTTAACCTTATTAAGCGGTGTGCAGCAGTACCTTTGATATCACGACGTGTATCGTACAAAAAAATAGACCATCCCTTTTTTGGAAGAAAATAAGTCTCTGAGTAATAATATTATTTTCGGAAGTGTGAATTAATAGGTCCTTCACTTCAAGTAATCTTTTTAAGATCATGAAATCATTTTACTTGAAAATACGCAAAAAATATATTAGAAATAGCAGACTAGCCCAGTGATTACCACATATCCCTGAACCATTCGGTAATATCAAATGAATTATATATCTCAGAAAATTTTAACACATCAAAAAAGGGTTGGATTTTATTTTGCATAACCTCATTCGTTCATCATCATTTTATTTGCTTGCCGCACAGCATTATGGTACGCTTCTTTGGGCCATTACATGCACGTGGTTTCAAGTATTTCCACTTAAGAAGAAATAAGCTCATGATTTTATTATAGCAAGAAGTACACCTTTTGAAGGAAAGAATCTATAAGCATAATTTTATTGGCAGACACTGTAATGGCAGTAAAAAAAATTGGAAGTACCTTAAGTCAGCTAGATGTAAGTAATTTACAATTTCTACTTTATCGTAAGCTCATGAAAAAGGGGTAAGTGAGAGGTGAATACACCTGCAGAATTCGAATGACATATTACAATAAATTCTAGGCTTTAACAATACACTAATTTCGTAGTTTACAGGGAAATCTCTGATGGTGCTGATATTGCCATTAGTAGAATAATGCTTACACAAAATATACTCACATAACAAGCTGAATACCAGCATAGAACAACTGGAAGAGACACGAGCGAAGCCCCTGCGTTTGATCTTCGTTGTAAAGAAGTGTGAAAAACTCACCAATGGATATTAATAGAGTTTTAAACCAGTGGGTTGGTACCTGAAATTAATGAAGCCTCGAAAACTACTCCGGAGTAAAGAATATGATTACTCCCCGATACCGGCGATGCAGTAAAATTTTAGTGCGTTCATTTAAGTAGTGTCGAATCATCAATCAAGAACTTTTTACCCGTTTGACACAATGTCCTGCTTGCAGTAAGGAATATATATCTCGCCGATTAGATTTTTAAGCTCGACCTTTAAAAAATTTGTTACGCCGCTGCGCAATAGAAGCAGGTAAATGCAGTCGCATCAGACTTTTTAATCTGGTGTCATAAGAAACTGTAGATAAACTTAAAGCTCTACTAGAGGAGGATAAGAGCATCCCAGCTTGGCGTTGTATAACCGTCTTATGCTTGACATTTTTTCTGCAATATTCTTCTTTACATATTTCAGTAGTCTCAGGTCCTTAACCTGGCTTGTATGGTTTGCCTATGGAAATAGCGGTAGCGCGTGCAATAACATCAGCAAAATTTGGATTCTAAATTCTAGAAAAATTCCTCACATTTAGTATGCTTTAATGGGAAGCCACTAAATTTTTCGAAATATCCATTAGGCCGCATATAAGTTATCTTTTAATACAGGCCAGATAAAGTTGAAGGAACGTATTGTACGCCAGCATCATTACACGGAGAAGATATCAATGAGTAACCAGTTCGGATATCTAATCGAAATGGTGGAGAAGCGCGATTAATTTTCGAATTCATAGCTTTAAAAAATATGTTGCTTCCTAATGTAAAATCGCTACCATTTGGGTGCTTAGCGAAGTTCCCAGATCCAGCAGTAATCTGAGGACCATAATTTAGGTATATATATTTTTAAATGGGTTACCCCCCGTGAACAATGATAAATCCAAAGATAACAAGATCATTTATCAAAGCTATGCCATAACGTTAGCTATATATCAAATTGCAATTTTTCTTTTCAAACCAATATAGTATTATACGCAGAATGATTTGTGGAGACCACATATTTCACTTGTGATTTTCGGCCACACCAGCATGGATTCATATAGCTTAAAGCTCAAGCGCAGTTAGAAGTCTCTCTTACCATCCCAGTGTTTGCTGGTGAAGCATGACTCAGCGTCAGCCATGATGAAGGTGATAAGAAACTGCTGTGCGGGGAAACACTGATATATAGGAAAGAAAGGACGAAAACAGAGGCCTTGCTTTTTGAGCGTTCCAAAGTAACAAAGTGTACTGTTCCAGCATGTCTGCTGTGGAATAGTTCTTAACACAATGAAAAGAGTTGATTTATTGGAGGAACTTTTGGTTACCAAGAAGATAAAGCGCAGCTACAAAAATTATTTTGGTGCTGAGTGCCGCTCTTGGGCTATTATTTTATGGTACCATGCTAGGGTGTATTGGAGGAGTTTAGTATATACCGCTAGGAATACTCAAATGAAATTTTGTGAAGCATCGTTGGAAGGTTTAGCCAGTTTGTACAGCTAAATCTAATAAGGTGATTCATCATACTGGCTGTGCATTTACAGAGAGGTCAGCAATTATTTTATGCTTCGACTGGCAAAATCGTGTAGCTAGCTGCTGTTAGTGCTTCAATAGAACTCGCGGGAATAATGCTTAATCTGACGAGGTAGCTTACCTGGCAAGGAAGCCTTAATAAGCTTCATGCTGGTATGGTCTTCTGCGCCTCTAGCAAAATAACTTTGTGTACGTAAATTTAATCGGAATCATCCACGTACTGTTATCTACCACACTTTTAGCTTTTTCATTTAGGTGGAAGGATCCCCTATTTTGTCCCCAGGCATCTACTTTAGCGCATCTGCTGGTCGCTACAGCAGGCTGAATCTTATTTTTCAAAGATCTAAGACTTCCAGCGATATTAATAGCCTGCCCAGTTGTTTCATGATATTCTAATATGATACCACCGTTAAATCTACTGGTGCCAGAATTTTAAATGAAGTAGCAACGTAAGCGAAAAAGAAGAATATTGGGATATGGTAGTCACTTGTGCTCATGTGGCAGATAACAAAGAAGTTTTTACTGGGAGTATAAATTTTCCAATCAGAGTTGTATTTTTGATCTGAAGTTTTTTGGGTTATAATGACCTGAATGATCTACAAAAAAATGAAGTTCTTTAAATTACTTGGTATTTTTTGTTCAACATAGGATTAAAAGTATTAGGCGCATAAAATTACGAACTGGTAGTAATAAGTGGGGACCCTATTATTTAAACTTTCCAAAGCCTCACGCTATAAATGTACTTTTCAGAATTTCAATTTTTTCGGGTAAAATTGTGAAGTTTATTCAGTAAAATAAAAAAATCCAATCGCAGAGGCCAGTATAGCCGTGCACAGTAAGGGATGCTGTCAGTTCTACTCATTGATATCTTAGATGCTATACAAGTACAACGAATACACGATGCTGAATCTACTAGGTTTACAGTGTAGTATGCTGTTTTTTAATTTTCAAATTTAAGTGAAGTTTTGAAGGGCTTATTTAACTGATATCGATTCCGTATACATAGTTGGAAGTTCCTCAAAAACATTTTCTTACGCTAAGTTTGCTATGCACTGGCGGGTGTACCCTAGCTGAGAGACGTTAGTGTCTTGAAGCGCGCAAACGAATATATTATAGTGAAATAGTTATGAAAGTGGTATTTAGTGCTTTCTAAGAGAGTCAAATGTTTCTGGATTATTCCACAAGCTCGAGGGAAAGATCAAATTCTGGCAGCACATCTACACAATAGAGACGATGGAGTCTTGCGCGCAGCAAGTAAAGCGCTACAATGACAAGCAAGCAGGTATCTGCCCCACACAACTTCATATTTTAGGATTGCACACACTCAATTAAGAGTGCTGCAATTTTCCAGAAGTTGATCTGCTGCTTCTTTCTTCGATAGCTGAAGATGCATGTGATTGTTAATCTGCAAGGAAAAATAGCTACAACTCTTTTTTTGGTGAGAGCAGTACTGCTGCTTTGGGCTCAATCACTTATTGTTTGAGTTTTTCAGTTGTCCAAGTGCATTATCTAATAGCCATATGTGACTCAGGAATTCCTCGTAGAAGTATTAATGTTAACAAGGGGCAGTGCCTATTGTAATATCTTGTTTTAAATTATGTTAAAAACCCCTGATGAGAACAAAAACTATAAATTATTAGAAAAAGTCTTCTCCATGAAAGTTAGCGGCATGAGTTTTAAACTTTAGTGTGAAAAAGTTCGAAAATAAATTCAAATCCAGCAAAATTATTATTAAGTAAAATGAAGAGTTTCTAATAATACTCATTGGAAGTTTAGAAATAACCACGTAGCCATCAATTAGAAGAGTCTTTGCAACGAGTTCGCCTAATAGGACTAAGTTCCGGCAGCTCAGCCGTATTACTTCTTTGGGATTTTATCAGTCTTCTTTTTGTACATGTAAAAAGCATTGGTATAGCGTGTTTTTTCATTGGACTTATTTAAAACTAAAGAATCTAAAGTGTTGCCTTTTTATGCAACTTGTTTGTTAAAATTCTGCCGGCTATTCCATAATAAAAAGGGGTAAAATTTATCAAAAAAATTAATCCTATGCCAGTTTCCAACCAGGAGGAGAAAGGTGAAACTGAAGAATTAAAAAAAGAATTTCTTGAGGTTGCTGATAGGCTTGATATGGACAGGGTACAACAACACAATAACGTAAATTCGTGCTTGATAATAAAAAAATGCAAAAATAAAGGCCGTTCTTTTAAATTCAGTCAGTAATTTTTTATCCCTAGGAGTATATATCGTCATATACTGTAAAGCTGTATCAAAAAAGGGTTTGGAATTTAAACCCATGAGAGTACATTATGAAAAGCTACATATTTACATATCACACATATGAAGACTATTTGAATACTAGTACTTTCCTCGTGTATAAGGTATTTTAAGGGTCTCCAAAATTAAGTTTATGAGATTATGAATTGAATCTAGTTTAACACATTCTCCTCTTAAAATCGTAAAAGCATTTATATGCGTGCTGGAAAGTCTTAATTATTGCTGCCTTTAACATTAAAAATAGCCTATAATACTTTTTTATCAATTTTTGGTAACGTAACTACAAATCTTTGAACTTAATTTTTTAACCACCAAAATATTTGAAAAAAAGCTTTCAACATACATAAGCAATGTTTCTTTAATACTAACATCAAACATTATTCGAATGCTCTGAAAGAGAGCTATAGAGAATTACTCCTATAGAAACCAGAGTCATATAAAAAAACAAAATAATCATAAGCATCTTAACCTAAATCGTAGTGCATTTATTGCTATTTATAAAAAAATTATTCTTAAAAAAAACATACGTAGGTCTTCAAAGAATTTAGCGATGAGCTGGAAAATTCGGAAGCTGCCATGCAAAATCTTGAATCAGTAAAAAACATATTGATGGGGTTATGTTTTACTGCTCATTTATAAAGCACTATTGTAACTACTCTTCCTAATTTTGTTTGCCAATCTATGTAATTTGAATGGATTTAAGTGATTAATCTTATGAATAGCTGGCATGTCTCATAACAATTTTGTATAGGAGCGCAAAAGTTTTACCTGCAGCTTAGAGAATACACGAGCGTTGCGTAGCACGATAAAATTAACTGAAAAAATTAAAGATCTTACTTAAATGCTTATTCAATGCTCAATTGGCTCAGTATATATAATTTTGGGCGAGTTATTTCACGTTTGACAAATGTCTTTGAAAGTTTTTATTTTAAAAATAAACTTTACAGTCCTTTGAAAAGGAAAGGGCTTTTCCTATAATTCAAGGTATTGCAGCAAAGAAATACATAATGAATAGTGCTTGAGCACGGTAAAGTGTTTTGGACTTTTACATTTTGCTAATCAGAACTTTAAAAAAATATTTCTTAGCATTTTCAGAACCAAAATTTAACTCAGAAAAAAATTATCGTCAGCTTAAAATTTCTTGAGGATATTAATATGATTTTTTCAACAAGGGTAGCGTAGAAAATACGCCTACTTTATTTTAATTACGATAAAAGTACATGCTATTGTAGCTATTAAAAGAATAATTAGTTAAATAAACTTTAATAATTAACAAGAAGTTCAGTAGCAATTCCTCAGAAAACACTGAAAATAGAAGAATTTTAAATATCTTGAACAGCTCTTTCAAACTAAGGGATGGATTACTAAACAAAATTGAAATGGTGAGCTTTTTATTTATTTTGAGCTTAATTTAGAGAGCATAAAAACACAAAAGCTATCATTAAAAAGACTTAAGACGCTTTAACCATTGTTTTTCGGGATTAAAATCAAGCACAAAATATTGAGTCAGTGATTTATTCGCTTGAAGCAGGACAATTAATTCTAAAACACAATATCAAATTTTTTATCAAATGAAATAAATGTGAAAATTGTTTTTAATTTTCCTAAAATGCAACGCTAATAATACAATTTTAGTTACAAAAAAAAATTAATGAGGAAATGAACCAAGTGCTAACCCCAAAATAAAGGTCTGTTTAAAAACTACATTTATAAATAAAACTTAAGGTTTTTTTGTGCTTCAAAAAATTTTTTGTATAAAGAATAATATTAAAGAAAAGATGGCTTAACTTTCGAAAGGTCTTTCAAAACCAATAAAGTCTTATGAGTGCCTTACACAAGCTAAAAAGCTTTTTTGCTTTTTTGTGAAGATAAACAATACAAAGATAGTAATTCTCTCGGTTCGATACACTTTTTAATTTATCCATGTTTTTTTTAAATTCTTGCTAAGAACGCAACCATCTAAATACTTTTATCACTCTTCATTCTACCTTTTTGAATTTGATTATAAACTTTGCCTTTTAGACTATAAATTATGTCTACCGTTGTAGCTCTTTGAGAATACTTAATGCTTACTTTGTAACAAAAATGAAAGTACCATTTAGTGAAATGTATACAAAGTTAAAAAAAATTTTACTATCAAGTTTGATCAAACTTTTAGGCTATGCATACATTTAATAAATAACTTAACGTCGCTACATTTTATTTATTAATTATAATATGGCTTAAAAAATGTTGAAAAATTGAGCATATAACCAGTTAAATATAAAAAATTGCCGCTGAAAAAAATGCTGTAACTTCTTAATTTATATTAAACCGCCTATAGGATTAATGAAAACAATTAAAATTTTCTTTAAAAATAAGTTTACTTAAAATTATTACAAAATTACTAATTTATATTATATAAAAAAAACCAATACTAAAAATGGCTTTCTTAATAAGTTATGGGTTTAAAAAAAATGATTGAGCAGTCAGTCTACTTTATTCCCTGCTTTTTGATAGTGAGACATATTTAAATTACGTAGCAAAATTATGTTAGGAAAAAAAAATTACTTGGCGTAAAAACATGAGACATTGTATTCACGTCTGATTTTTTGCAGCGTTTTTCCAAATTTTAAACAATGTAATTTTAGTTACCAAGGCTTAAAGCATTTTATAATTTGGTTACATGTCAAACAACCTAAAACATCATTAAATTGTTTATAATTATAGAAAATATATACTTAAAAATCATAGTTGGCGGGTCAAAACTTTTTAATAAATAAAACACCATTACTCTTCCAGGTGCTTCAAATTTTTTTATAATTAAATTATAAATACAGCAAAAAAGTTTTACGATAAAAACGCTAAAAATGTAACAATTTCAACGCTGAATAGCCCAAAATAAAATAATGAAAAATATATCCTAAAAAAATATCTCAGTTTACGAACTATAATATCTAATACAGTAAACCATCAAAGCTGCTATGCATAATGAGCTTCTTTCATTGGTTTTATTGGCTCTTTTTTACAGTATTTTAGTGCCCTTTACAACAAGCTTATAAAGTAAAAGCCTTAGCTATATACAATTAAATTTATAAAAATGGGCTTAAGCGTAGATTAAAAAGAAATGTAATATGATATATGAGGTCCTCTAAAAATATGCATGAATTTTTAAAACCGTTTTGTTGTATTAGCAAAAAAACTGGCAGACAATTTTTTTGGTGTAAATTTTTGTTGTAAAAGTTGTACTGTAAAATAGAACATGATAAGACAGATAATAATATTTTTAAAAATATTTTTTGATGAATAATCAAATGGGTTTTGAAAAAACTTTTTAGCAAATATTTTTTAAAGACATTATTTAAAGGTATAAGCCAAACCCAAAAGAAAAGTCTTCAGTAAACTAAAAGTGAGGCCAACATGTTTAAAATGGCATTTTATATTATTTGAAGGACTATACCTATACATTTAGGCTAATTCCTGTTTTATTGAGCCCTTTTCATTGCAAAAAATCCATTTTTGGGGACTAGTGGGTCATCCGCTAAATGAAGGCATAAATCGTTTAAAGATCCATGTCTTTTGGAGTTTTTGCAACGATAGAGTATGTACCACAAAAAATGACACTTTTTCAAAACAAAATATTTTAATACCAAGTATTCTGTGCTTAAAAGCCATGTATTGCAGTGTGTCAAGTTGCGTACTTTCTATCACTCTTTAAACTGAAGTAAAAAAAGGGTTATGGGTTATTATTTTCTTATTTTTTTTTATTTTGTAAAAGCACAAAAATCCTTTGGTTTATTAAACAAAGTAGAATAATCACAGGTGAAACGCTTAATTTTTGAGAATTCTAACCCGCAATAAGAGATTTTTCAGCCAAATCTTCATATTTAGCCTCAATGGCTATTATAAAACGGAATTTTTATCAGAAAGCTGATATTTTTAAATGTGTATAACGATTAAAGTACGGGTACCTTTTTCACTTTCACTGTCAATAATTTCATCTTCTTCAGAAAAAAAATCTGAACACCATTACAAATTGATTATTAATTTTTTGAAGAGAATGATGCAAATAGCGAACAATGAACATATCGTCAACCAAACTTATTTACCATTGTCTTCATTAAATGCTACAGCGGTGTCTCCAGCGGCAATTAGATTAAATTCATCGTTTTTTTGTGATCTGCCGCTTAAACATGGAGTAGTTTTCTGTAGACTTTTGATCAAAGTCTTACCCATTTTTTATGTTTTTCTGAAATATACAAAAATTTGGGTAAGTGGGTATTTAAAATTTTTATTTATTCATTAATTGCTTTCCCTTTTGAAAATAAGCATATAAATTCTTTTGCTTTTATTGAGAAGGATTTCATAAAAAAAAATTTATCAATTTATTTTAATCGCTCAAGCGTTGTAATAAATTATTTAGTAGTAGCACAGCATAAAAAAATTGTTAATTAAAAAATAGTTGAAACAAAATTTTCAATTTTTAAGCATAAAAATTTATCCCACCTCTTCCAATTCTTTTAGTTGCTGAATAGTTTTTCCATTCAAACGTATTTTTGGCTTTCCAAAAGTAGTGTTGGCGCTAAATTATTAGATACATTAATAAAAAAGCTAGATATATAACACATTTTTAAATACCGAATAGGCCAAAGCCGTATGAAGTATACACTTTTTTCCCGTCAAAAAATAGGTTACTCACATATAAAAATTTATTCCAGTTGGGTACTTTGTTTCCTCAGCATACTCCGGAATTCTGAAATTATTTAATAAAAAAATTCCAAGAAGCGTAACTACAACCAAGTTGATAAAATTTTTTTATCTAATTTAATTTTATATAAAATTATTTTATTATGTAAAAATAGTTTGAAAGTTTTTGAAAAAGCCTAAACTGATAACCTTCATGTCAGTTCTAAAAATAGAAACATAGAAAAAATTGACTAACTTTATAGATTTTAGCTTAAGCTAGATACAAAATAAAAAAACTATCTATGAGCTTTTCAAAATAAAAATTTGCAAATTCATGGCTATGCTGCAAGGATGCATCAAAAAATATGTATGCACAATATTCCACAAAAAATTTTAACTAAATAATTTTTCATTGTGAATTAGTTTATTTTGAAAGTTCAAATATTAAATCATTTTAAAAAAAAAATTTAAAGCTTACAATTCAGTGCTTCCTGGAGCTGCATTTAGCCTTCCAATCTAAATTTTTTTTTTAAATAGTAAATATTTTTATCATCATTGAATTACTATCTTTGTTTTTTTTAGTAGCTTTGCTTCCGTTATAGCGTTAATCCATTTATTTCTTGCTTTTAAACAGCTGAAATATTTTATGTAACGATTTCGGGCAATAAATTCTGATTTTGGGAACAAAGTGTAGTACTTACTGTGTACAAAGAATATAAGGCGCTTTATTTTCAATTTGAAAGCTGAAGCATCTGAAAAAATTGATAATGCAAAGTTATACGTAATGTAGATATATAACTATTTTTATGATGAATCCTTCAAACTAAAGCCAGTCTGTCTTTCCTATTATGAAGGATTAGGCTTTTAAAAATAAAAGTTCCTAAAGCTTTTGGAACTATAAAATCTGAGTTTATATTCTACTACTGCGAAGCAAATTATTCATCTCTTTAAAAAATATCAATTTTGCATGCCTGTCATCGATGGTCTCCATAGGAAGCCGGATATTTTCAATTTTATATTCTTTCTTGATTTCCTTGAAAATTTTTTATTTGGTAGCGCAGTCAATATTAGGTAGTACCCAAGAAACTTTAGGCTTATGTAAAAAATTTGGCTTTTTCAAAAAAATTTCACAAAGCATATTGACTTAGCCATATAAATTTTTTAAATTTAAAAAAAATAAAAGTATAGTTAAGGATTAGACAAGCTTTCAAAACATTTTGAAATTTCGGTGCTTGTTTGCTAATTTGATGTTAAAAAAATATAATTTTAATTGAAACCTTTCCGGAGTATAAACGCAGCTTTTCCTTGCCGAGGATACCATAAAGAAGCTGAGTGTCATCCAAATCATTTTCATCTAGCACTAATTCTAAAAAGCCGCGTGTGCCTGTAGAAAATAATCCCGAGTTATTTAATCAGAACTGTAAATAATTCAAGTCAAAAAAAATACTCAAGGACTTAAACGGAGTGATGCAAACCATTTGCACCCATGAGAAAGATTGGTACTTATATGCTCACTAGAAAAAGAACTGAGGAAACTTTTTGGCAAAACTTAATCTCATAATACCAACTTTATCATCCAGCGACTATAACTTTGTTTCTGGGAGAAAGTTTAAAACTATTTTTTGCCGCAAAAATTGCATTTAGTGGGACGGTAACTCCAACTAAAGTTCAAAAAGTTAACCTACAATTATTTTTGGTGAATTTATCTAGATATATACCAAGCGCTTAGTCACTTATACATAATGAAATAAAAATTTTAAGCGAATATCTGAGAACTCATCCTTTACGTACTCGTCGAAGTCTCCTTTTTTTTCCGGGGAATCACCTAAAAAATTAGGCATTGGATATGTTGTTAGAGCAATAAAGCATTTAGAATTGTCATCCAAAAGAAAAGCTCTAGTATATTGAAACTTTTCAAGAGATATTTCCTATGTAAATATACGTGGATAGCCCAGTTCCAGGCAAAAAAACTTGAAGCAAATAGTCACAATCAAACTTTTTAATTGCGTTTTTTGCGTGTTTTAGTGAAAAAAGAACTTCGAAATAGTACTTCGGACCAAAATAAAAGCTCTAAGTTTCGCAAAAGCATAATAAAAAAGTAAATTGGCCAAAAAATTGAAATTTTTTAATAAAAAGTGAAACAGCGCCTGACTTGAGAGTGGATTGTCGAGGAAGCATATGAACACTCGAACGATATTGAGAAGCTTATACATAGTAAGGCATAGGCCGAAATAACGCAAAAAAATTGGGTAGATTTCATTTTGAAAGCGCAAATAGCACAGTTTTAGTAATGGCTTGCCATATAAAACATGAAGGTTAAAAAAATTCGAACCTATCCAGAGTTTTTCCGTCCAAACAGAGTGTCAGTACACTGCATTGGAAGCAAATTTATGAACGGAAAAATTTTGTGTATGGTTTGGCGGTACTAGCGATATATTGCTGAGCTTCCCACATAATCTTACTATTGTTGATTTTGTGATACTCAAAATAATGCAGACACACAGAAAGTGTACAGTGAAGGATCAAAAAAATTTGTAATACTTTATAAAAAATTAAATAGGTCACCCTAATAATTTGCTTGAATGCCTTCTCGGACCATTTTTAGTGTGCTCAAAAGCTTCATATCATTGGGAGATTAGGCGAGAGGAACTTTTCAGAATTTTTAGGCAGTGAAGTAAATACTTAGATTAGTAAGGATAAACTGCAGGAAAAAAACGTTAGCGTAAATTTCAGCTAGGTCACCTCTTATTGCGGTCTAGCAAAATCTTTAAAAGCCTCAACAAGTCGGAGCTTCGTGAGCTTAGTTTTTTTCCCCCGCAGACTTGCAACGTAGTTTCGTTTGGAAAAATTATAAAGAAGCAATGTAAGAATAAATAGGTTTGTATTTAGTTACTATGAACGAGCTTTATGTCAAGATATGACAAGTATTTGCTAGCGGTAATATCTTAGGGTTTGATCAGCTTTCTTTATTCTATATCAGGCAAAGAGCAATTAGTCTCAGTTACTAACATACAACAAAGTACAAAAATTTGTATTTTTTACGTCATCTTTGAGATAAGCAGCACTTGATGCATTCCATACAGTTCCAAAGATTGTAAGCTTGCACTTTCACCATAGGGATTATCTCAAGGCAGAAGAAAAAAAATAACGAGATGTTGATATTTATTAGCTATGACAAAAAAATGGTTGAAATCAACGCATCATCATTTAGTATATTAGGCAGAGCATGAGGATTGCATAATATTAAAAGGTACATTAGCATATTTGCAAAAACGAGCTTCTAGGCGCAGTACCAAAAAAAAATCCATACAATAGTTTTCATGAGGAGAGTACGATGCAGTATTCCAGCTGCTTAGCTCCTTATTGGAAGATCAAGACAGTAATTATATGAAGGAAGCAGTGTGAAGCTAGCATTTCCTCCTTAACTTTTATGTGTATGTCAAGCTTATCGACTGTATGCCTATAAGGTTAAAAGACTTAACCATTAATTTCCCGAAGAGTAAAAGTTTCGTTTACGTTAACAGGAGCTAGCAATTCTGCGCAGCACACAGCACTCAAAACTGCCGCTGGTAACTGCTGCTATGCATGTTAAGCGTATATAATTACAGTATGTTAGCAGCAGGTATCACCGTGTAGCTGAAACAAAATCCGCAAATACAAGGTGACATCGACAATATTCGCAATTTTTTGGTGCTACTCAAAGGGCTCATAGCGCTAGCTTAAGCAAACATTGTAAGCTGATGTTTTCAGATATGCTGAAAAAAATATCGTGTGTCCATCAAAAAAAGATTTCTATGCAGCTTATTTTTGCCTTCCTTTGAAAGACCTCATCTCCGGCCCTGTAACTAATTTAGAACTTTAATTATCGGAAGAAGCTCGATTTAATTCAAATTAAATGTAGTAGTTGATTTCACACTTTACTATACCATTTATTCAATGCATGCTAGTAACTTATTTTAAATCAGGTTTATCAATACTTTGATGGGCCTGGCATATAAGCACAAGTAATGCTAGGCATGTGAACAGGAAAAATAATTTTTTTCCGCATGAAAAAAGTGGCCGTGAAAGTTTTGTTTAATACCTGCGGAGTTTGCACAACCCAAAAAATCGTTTGCATGGCCCTTTTTCGTTTAAAATTTTGCCTTGATAAGCTTGGCCTACGATAGCAAAGAAAAGTGGAAGATAGTGTAAAAATTAACCCTGAAAATAAATTAAATAGCACGGGGATACACGATTCAACGACTTCAGTTGCATATTTTACACTAAATTATAAGACTTTTAATATATATTACCAATTAGCTTGCTGGTTTTAGTACCACCTTATGAAGCGTTTTATATCAGGTTTTGCTGTGTGTACTTCTAGGGTACCATTCTAACTGAGAAGTTTCAAGGTGACGTCGAAGCTGATCTGCAGCAGTCTGCGGAAGGTTTGAGAAACCCAAATTGTTAGATTGCCAAAATGACAGAGTGTATATGGAAGTTTAACGCTATGTTAAATGAAAAGCTATAAGAGTTATAAACCTCCGGTGAATGCTAAGTAAGAAAAAAACCTTAGAAAGACTTGCACCGGCAGATGCTATTAATGCGATAACGTATTATATCAATAGATATTTATTGCGCAAACAATATAAGAAACTTCTATGAAATCTTCCTCGTCATTTTTATGCAACTGATAATAAGTACCATGCTGCAATGACCGACAGTTTCCGCCTACATGGAACCTAGCTATACCATTGCTACTCCGAAATTGTAGTGGATTTTCTCTATGTAGCAGCATATGCATAACCTTCAGAGATGAGAACATGCCCAACCTTGTGAACAACAGAAAGAGCATAATTGGTGTAATGGTTAAGTGGCAGCAATTCATATTCATATAAATTAGCTGGCAGCAAGACAGAAGTATTTAGCTGCAGGCTCGCTAATATACTCTGTAATACCGAAGGCCAAAGCTACATTGTGAGTGGTATAGATAACAACTTTCCCGGTAAATTCTGCTGCAAACCGGGGGTTTAATTCATCACTTCCGTAATTTAAAGTGCTGGCGCTTAATGCTGTCAGCTAGAGCATTCTCGGTCACAATGCTGGTTACTTTACCAGCGGGCAGGACATACCTGAACTAGTGTGTTCCATCTACCCGTGTGCATTGCGCACTTTCCACGGTTGCTAGTGTATTGAAAAGCGCTAAGAAATTTACGAGTGACTCGTGTTTATATCTTGGGAAACTTTTTTCCGAAATTGTTATGTTACCTTTGTTTGACAACAACAATTACGTGCTCTTTGTTGCTCTTCTCAAATGGATTTGACAGAGTTGCGACTTTATTCCGTACCACATCTGGATTATGGTGTGCTACTGAAAGAGCTTGTACCACTCTAGCTATACTGACAATTCTTTACGTTGTGTAATAATGCGTCACCTCTACTCCCGGCAGTCTTTCTTGACAGTGTAAATCTTCGTGCTCTCCTCGTGATATTATATTTTGCTTGGCTCATTCACCGCGTTAGCTACCACCACATGCCCCGCTGAGACTATGGTCTCGTTTGCGTTGCGCAACTTCAAATTGCACCGCCAGGATATATTTTTAATTCTCATTCGCTTGTGTGAACTTCTGCGTAAAGTACATATATCTTAATGGGAGTAGTAGATGAAGCATGGCTACAGGTTTTACGCCCTGTTTGCATAAGAGCGTAGAAGCTATGACGTGAAATTACAAGAAAGGGTCTGCGATCCCCTGCATATGCTCATCAGCTATCGTTTTTTAGGTACCCATCTTCTGTTTTTGTTTCTGGGCATGCATGTTCCACAATGTCCTTGTCACATTGAACGCCTATCGGGTTTAGGAATGTGTGCTGCTCATATGCAGACGAATTGCTTGTACTGATGCAGTCTTGTTATTGAAAAGCAACCTCTTTGAGTGTCGGTAGTAGTAATGTTTTAACTTTAAAGCATAAATGGATTGCTTGCTGTGACATCGATGGGAGGAAATATATATGCATTAGCAAAAAATTGCCGCATTTCAACATTGTGAAGTGAAGTTTTCGGAACTTCGAAAGGAAATACGAGGTTATGTTTGTGTTCAGGGAGAAGAAAGTAAAAAAGGAAACGGACGCTTTCGACCCCAAATAACTGCAAATCGATCAATACCTTAAAATAGCTAGAAAGTAATAGATTTCATCAGATAAAATATCAAGACATGATAGCTGATCCAGAGTTTTTTAATGTGGAGTCCGACTCCCCTCTTTTATCACGAAACAATGGCTTTTTATCTCCTGGAAAGAACAAAAAAGCCATTGATCGTGCCATGGCATTTGCTGATCTCTTGAATTCTAACTGCGCTACTCAAACTGATGGTAAATCTAAAGAGTTACCTGATGATGTGCTACGCATATTTGAGCTAGATGCTCAACGCACCTTCTCTTCTCCAGCAAACAGAAACAACTTGGTGAGCACGCTTTCAAAAGTTTATTTCGAAATTGAAGAGGACTATCATCAGGGTCTCGGTTTTATAGTTGCGTATCTGTTGCTTTTCCTTCCTGAAGACTGCGTAATAAAAATCGTGTCAAGCCTTCATCGGTCTAGTATGAGTGGATACTTCAAAGCTGCCCCTGTAACTTACGTTAGGGATGCTAGGGTGTTTTCAAAAATTTTGAAGGAGTATTTCCCTTCAGTTCATGCTAAGATCTCTCCTACTGTTCCACCCGAAGCCTTTTGCTCCAAATGGTTTGAAAAATTAGTTAATGAAAATTTCGTTGGGGCGTTGAGCGGTACTATAGCATTATTTTGTATATTTTTCTTGACCTGTTGAATAAAAGCTTTTACTTCTTATGACTCTCAGATTCTTCTTTCGTACTAATGAGGTATATCTCTCATTACTCCTTGTAGATTGGCTTTGGAGGGCTGCGTTCTATTGTGGGCTTCCAAATAATATTTTGCTTTTTTTTTTATTCTGACCATGGTTTCGCAATATCCATTTTTTTTAAGCTTTGCGATCGTCTCGTAACTAAATACCCAGAAGTTTTATTTAATGCTACCTTTAATTTCTGCATGATTTTCATCTCTATGTGAGTATTTTATTTTGCTACAAGATATGGCTCATAGCTTTTCGTTGCAAATTATCTTCCTTACCTCTTCCATTAGGTTTGTGGGCCTGAATGTTCATGTGCTTCCTTTTGAAGCCTTACACTTATTTTTGGAGAATTTTTTTTCAATTGGAACGGAGTATTTATTCAAATATTCTATGTCATTGATAAATCACTGCGAGCAAGATTTGCTGAAGGTGCAAGGAGCTGAGAACATCTTGCAGGTCTTAAGGCTTGATGCGAAGTTTTACTCTATTAAGAAGTTAAACGGAAGGGATTCGTTTTACTTGAAAATAGTTGAAGATGCAGTGGATTTTAATTTGGAGTAAGAAAATGGCAGAAAGCAAAATTTGTTCCGCAATTTTATACCACGATATACCTGAAGCGCATATAAACAACTTAATATGTACCGTTCTATCATATATTTCTTCAGTCTTTACAGTGGTGCATTAGCCGCTTTTTCTGTTCTTTTATGTAACATGACATATGTTGTCTTATTCTTGAACACATTCTGGTATTGGCTATCACGGAGTGGGTTCCATAAACTTCAGTAAAAATTTTACAGATTTCATTGTACTTTTTTTCAATTATAGTACGCTTCTAGTCTATATTTGGTATTAAGTAAGAATACATTTCATTTTTCGATTTAGCAAAGTGGCTATGTTCTGCGGATGCTTGAACTGACGAATTACGTCACGGAACCCTGATCTTTTTTTAGTGCTATTCTCGACTTTAGTTGTACTGTGACCAGATAATTTTTTTTGATGCAATTGTATGCTGCTTAACTGTCTTGCAGTGATATTGATATAGAAGCTTTGAGAGTAGAAGCAACCGAGGAACTAGCGGAGGAGGCAGAACAGCGCAAACTGAACGAAGCTCGGGTATGTAGACATGTGTGCTATCTCGATAAATTATGTTTACATTTCCTTCAACAGTGCGAGCTTATAGATGTTGGAACAGCACATTTGCTCGAAATTATTGAATTTGTCATTAAAAATATCGGAGCAGGGCTGTGCGAATATTTTGATTGGCTTCATTTTGTGAACTTATTTTATATATGAATGATGCCGTCTCTCTGATACAACGTTGCTAAGTTTGATGACTTCTATTCACTAGTTAGTGACAGAATATATGAGTTTTATACGGTTATGGGATATGCGGAAAAGATTTTTTGTATGCTGTAATGAATAATAACTTACCTGTGTTAAATGGCTATTACTGCAGGATATACATGGCTCATTTTATGTTTTTGATACAGTTAGACGATAGCGACGATGAAATAATTTTTTCCGATGAGGAATAAACGATCGATGAGATGCATTTAAAAAAATGAATTCAGGGAGAGTTAAGAAAGCTTAAGCTGACAAGCAGAAAAGCATTTAAAAGCTTGATGAAGCATCGTAGGCCAGAAAGTGACGCAGGCAATAATAAGTTGCACTATAGGCCGCTGTGATTATTAGGAGAAACATTGATATAATATTGCCAGATTATCTTAAGGGTAAACATTCCGATTCATTCAGCAAGCGACCATCGTCCGAGAATTTCGGTTTCTTTTGTTAAATTTTGAGACTCCTTGAATTCTTTTGCTCTTTTTTGTCAAATGAAGAGCTCGATATCTTTCCCTTGCATGGGAATTGTTACATACTCTAGTATGTACATCACGCTATCCTTGCCATTAAATGATATACATAGGAGATTAGAGCGTTCATGGCAACACGTTTTTCCAAGGCTTTTTGCTGGGCGGTATGGTTCCATTTGGGGAATTTGAAGTTAGTGCTTTAGGGAAAGGATCCATTGCTGTATCACAATGTCACCATACTCCATTTGAAGCTTCGTGCTGACAAATGTACGGGTGCCATTTCTATGCGTGTAATGAGGATTCTATATCTGCTCTGAAATTTTTTTCGAAGGGGGCCTGCAGGAACGAGACTCAGGTGACTCTTGGTATAGGTGAATATGCGTAGGCATGTTGCTGTGTATTACTTTACAGCTGTTGAAGATCTCACCGGCTTTGGTATCCTTGAATGTTTTGCAACGATTCATAAAAACAAATTTATTATACTTGTAGTTACCATGCTAAATCATATGCACAAGGTGACACCGAAATTGTTAAGACATTAAGAGGTATCTCTGATGACCTTGCGCATTAACTGTAGTTCACCCAAACTTTGCAACTTAACTATTTAGTTGCTTTTCATCTTCTCTAGCTTAGGATGCTTCCTCCTGATTTGCAGCACGCTATACTCATATATAGCCAAATTATTTCTATAGATACGCATTTAAGAAGCTCGCGATCACTGAACGCAAATGACATGTACTGTTTAATGCTTCTGAGGCATTCCATTTGTTGGAAAACTTTTGTGTGGTAAAGAATGAGCATAGTACCAGCACGAGAGAAACTTCCAAAAAAATGCTTTAAAGGCGGAATGAGAATGCTCACTTCGTTATCAACTTGACCCCTAACACTAGGTTCTTCTGTAGAAAAAAAAAGGTCATGGACGAACCAGGAATCAAAATTTTCAGGTCAGCAGTTGAATAGGATGTCGTGTTCCAACGGCCGAGTGTGAGAACTTGCATATGCATACCATGAGCAAGTTAAGCAATAAATTGGGGATTAGAAGAATGTAACTGCGCATTAAGCGCCCCGCATAGGATGTTTTGAGGTGAGCGCTTTTTTTCCTACCCGCAGATGAAGCTTACTTCTCTGTTTGAAGTAACTACTGAGTAAAAGGCCATGCGCAGTGGCGCTTAACCACCGGCATTTCTGACACTAATCAATTACTTTCTGCATTCTTGTGTGTACCAATTGAGTGAAGAAGAGAATTAATCAAAACTCTTAAAAATCGCTAAATTTAGGGATAAGAATTACTTCCTGCTGAAAGAAATGGGTATTCCTTATTTATTTGCTGTTGCGTACCCAACGACAGCGGGCGCTTCGGCCAAAAAGAGAGATTTCACCGAATTAACTATAAAAATAATCTCAGTTGACTCATGTATACCCTTCTAAAAGATGAGTAAAACACGCTAACGAGCATGAATTGAACTTTTCCCTTAGCGCAGATACTGATTATTATAGCCGTACACCAGGTCAATTTAGCCCAGCCTTGGTAAAACAAGTACCGCATTAGACTAAATGCACGCTACGCCAGAGCCTCGTAGTTTTACTGACATTGGCTGGCATGGACAGATAATAATTAACCCAGTGGGTCATAAGTGATATTTACGAAAGCTGGATTCGTAGAATTAAGAGGAAAGAGGCTTTCAAAGGTGTTCTGTCCGAAAGCCACTTATCAGCGAGGGTCAATTATTCTTTCAAAGAGATGTTTATAGGGCACCTTTAGCTGTAGCTCCTGTGTTGAAAAGAGCCTGCCCTCGGGTCCAATATGAACTTTCATGCGAAGCAACCAGCATCACGACATTGGCTATATGACGAAAAACAAATGTCTAGCGCAGCTATCATGCTTCTGGATGTAGAAGGTAAAGTTACAATGAAAATGCAGAGCTATGTATAAATAAAATACCGAATTTCACTAGTAATGGAGATCGCTAGGGTCCACCTTAGGGGTAGAATGAAAGCGAAGAAGATTATGGATTTCAACACTGGAATCTACGGAAAAATAAGGGCTGCTCAGCGCCTTCAGATTCACTCTATTTCCAAGCATTAGGCTAGATGATTCCGACGTGGGGGGGAGAGTCCAGTAAAAGCTGTGAGGTAAGACCCAAATATTGAAAAGTATCGGAGACTCATGACTACATGCACTCATCACTTAAAGTAGACCAAATCGACAAATACAAGTTTATGGCACGCAGTACCCCCGTGGCTGCCATAAAATTCACCCAGCGAATAAGGTCAAAGCGAGCCATCAGTTTTAACGACCGCTAAGCTAGAAATAGTTGAATATGGTTCGATATACTAATGAGGCTAACTGCTTAGCACGCAAGGCTCTCCAAGTGTCTGAACCGCTTTTTTCCACGATGAAAATACATCAGTAATTAAAAACCTCTGCGCTGTGATAAACTACACTAACGAAATGACCAGTTTTGCTCCAATTATGTAATGAAGAGGTTGTCGGTAGCAACAAAAATGAAAACAATGGTTTATCATGCCTTGAACTCCTTCCAATAGAGCAACAGTACAATACTACTAGATACAATGCACTACACCAGTTAGGAAAAAAGAGGGAATCCAGTTCATGAGCTGAAAAACTATTAGCTGACTACTTTTGTGGAAGCTTCGGCAAACAAGAAGCCTAATGTACAGCATGTTGTAAGACACCATGGCCAAGATTTTGGCCGAAACAAAAATAAGGGCAGTAGCAATAAGATTTTAGTGTCTATTGACAGCTGTGACTATCCAAGTTAAGCCTCCTTTTTCTGGAAATAGAATCATACCGGAAGCAATTTTTCTAATTAAACTTTCTTCAGTGCTATGATACTACACTTCATTATGCCGAAATCGACACAGCTCAGCTTTTCTAGCGGATAAGCACAGATCTTCCCTTGATTTTTTTGAAGCTATTAAAATGGCGAAACTCCATGCTGGGGGACTATTAATAATTGAATTATTAAAGAAAATACAAACATTACAAGGGCTTCTAAAAAACACTAAGAAATAACAAGTTACCAACTCAAGCCTTTACTACCTTTATATTGGTTTGAGTTGACGGCGCAATCGATGGATTATAAAGGGAAGAGTGACTCATTTCAAAATTGGGGGACGGATTGGAGAACACTCTTTGCTCGTATTTCATTTCACTAAAGTAATGGGCTTCGACGATTCTTGCAGCAAATTTTCTACCACTCAAGGCCTGAAGAAACAAAGAAAAGAAAAACAGAACAGCTGCTGGACATAAAAAATACGCCAACCTAAGACTAAACCTTTGAAAACAGCTTCCATGAAGAGCCTCTAATCAGGCATGCAATGCTCAAGGACAACGCGAAGTCTGAGAAACGAATCTAATGGCGACTTCGCTGGCTTTTTAGCAAATGCGTGATACTGTGACCACTACAAGCAGAACATCGTAAACAAAACGAAGCAGCAGGCAATTATATTGATACGAAGGTAAGCACATACAAGCCATTTATCTTACCATACGTAAGAATATAGTGACCGGTACCCATAACAGAGGCTTGCTTAGAGATAACACAAAAAATCGACTCTTAACTTCATAAAATTTTTCTCGAAAAAAACCATCAGCAAATGCAGAATGGCGAAAAATATCAAATCATACACATAGCGTCACACTAATATAAAGGAAAAAATCTGTTTCTTCGGGGAGCAATATCGATAGAAACGTAATCATAGACGTCGAATTAAACTTCATCTTCATGCGAAGATTTGTGGTAATTTCATGGAAAAGGCCTAGTTCAAAAGGAACGTTTTCAATAAATAAGGACTTCTAAATATTAGGCTGCTGCAGGTCAGGATATAAAACTCGCCAAGGGTACAAGAATGAAGCTGAAATTGCTACACTAACGTACAAGAGTGGTGCCAAGTATAACGGCGCAGATCAAATAATAGATGCAGGTATGAATAATTCACTAGTAAACAAGCGGAATAGTTACCCAATATAAAAATCCGACAAACACTCATTCATACCGACCTTTCTAGCTTTCGCGGAGCCATCAGTGTTTGAGAATTCAACAAAAGCAAAACCTACACCATTTGCTTTGTCTTCTTCATCTGAATCCCCCGTTGGCCTGGGGATTTCAATGGAAGAAACAGTGCCAAATTTTGCACATTCCAGCTTGACATCTTCAACTATCTCATCGTATTCGCTATCATCGCGTAGCTAAGAAATGCAAGGAAAACAGTATTAAACATGATAAATAAACAGTTTTCTTGGTGAGCGGAACAGCGTTAAATTAACTTCAAAAAGCAACATTAATCCATAAAAACGGGGAGAAACACTGAAATAAATCGCATGCTTAATAAAAAATCATTCAGTGTAAAAGCACGACTAACTGCCAACGTGAGCCATACTTAGTGGCATGAGATACGCCTATATCAAATGGAGAATAATACTTAAAATAACCTGCTAAAATCACTTTATTGTCTATTTTGTCTACATCCTTTAAGGCCTTCTAACAAGAACAAAACTTTTTGAGCTCACCGTGAAATGCATATTGCATCGATTATAACATATCTACTGTTCCCATCAATGGCCGAATAAAATTAATATAGTTAGCAACAATTATCATAGAAATTGAGGTATAAGAGTAGAGACAGGAAAACTGTAAACTCTCCGCAAGCCTATTACAAACGTACTGGTAATATATACGATGCGCTAAAGCTATACTCCCGTATTAATTCAGAAGAATGTTAAAAGCCATTCAATATTCGTAAGCAATGAGGTAAATACGACTGCAACGCACAGAAAAGGATGCACAAGAACTGCATAAAGAAAAAAAAAGGCACCATAAAGTGTGCTGATTGTTGGATAAACAAGCAAATTACAAAGCCCTGAAAAGCATAAAAAATACTCAATAACGAACCTCATCAGGAGATACAAGATTGCATAGCATGATAACACGCGTGGCAACTTGAGGCTTCATCAACGGGTCCCCACTTTTTATTTGCATTCTCACGTAGTCTGCCAGGAGGCCCTCGGCAACACAATCTTCAGCTTTCATTATGCGATAAGGCGTATTTTCTGACAGAATTTCCAAAGCTTGTTGCTGAGATTCATAATCCTGGAAGCTGCATATGCACACTCCCTGATTTAACAAAGCCAAAAAACATTTTTCCGCGAGATACTTTAGAAGACTCATAGGAAAGAGAGCCAAATATATACTCACACTGGCAAGGTACATGCTTATATATAATAGGAAAAGTACCCCCTATTATAGTTCAGAGGCTTCCAGCAAGAGTGACAAACTAAACGTAGCACATCAGCTACGCTTCTGAATTAGCAACTCATTTGCTTATGCTCATATATAATTGTAAGAACTTAGCGGGTTGCTATTGTTAAGCAAAAGATTACAGGAAAAACAAAATGGAAAGTAGGTTTTTAGATATTCGAAATAGCTTTAGCTAAATGCTGTCTAATTTCACTATTTAAAGCAACCCAACTAGTCTATACATAAACACCCATGATCTAAAGTAAACTATACACAAACCGAGTGATTGAATATCGTGCGAAGGACGTAACTATATAAATTTAAGCGTTAAGAGAAAAAAGTTTACGAAGAAGTCCAACACTACCAGCGCAATGACAAAAACTTCACAGCATACACAAAAACGCATTCCATTCAGAGAGCTAGAGAGCAATAGGGACGCTTACATACACCATTTCTTCACCGCTATACCAGCTTGGTAAGCCGCGACCCCCTGTAATGAGGAATCATCTACATTGCAAAAGCAGAAGTCATCTAATCACAAAAATAAAACAAGGCACAAGAGGAAGACCTAAACAAGGCTCCAAGTCAAATGGGCACAGAGCCCTTCAGGATATTAATATTTTGGAATAGAAAGCATGATATTCCTTCGACAACCCGCTATTATCATATCAAGACTGCACACATGTTCAAAAGACATAAATTAACTAATAGGATTAAAAAACAAAAAAATTATCAATAAAAACAAAACGTATATTATATATCAGTATCACAAACTAATCCCTAAGTAACAGGAATTCAGCCTAGGAACAAACACATCTGTAGCTACACCCAATTCAGCCACACTAAAAAACACACCTGTAACTACACCTAATACACCTCAAATAAAAAAGTGATAGAACATGTCCCTTCACACAAAATCCATTCTTCATAGTAGCAACGCATGGGGGAATAACATCCTATACGCTCAAAGGAAATTATGGAAAACTACTAAAGGCCAATAAGGATTGTTCTCACAATAATTAAAAAATATCAGCCAAAATAAGCTGGAAGGCAACTGTAGCATGCGTTCTGAAGCAAACCGCACCACATGGATCCAGTGTGCTACTTTGAAAATTATCCGCAGTTTCAAAATCTGTAGCTTCGTTTGATACTTGTTCGTTGCCTCAGCATAAAACTAGCTGAGCGGGACGAAATGGTGAGCATTTCATCATTCACAACAGTATGAAGTAGCATCTCTAAAAGAGCGACAAAATAAATAGAGCAGCGCCTAAAACAGCGAGGAATCCACCGATAATACAACTAGAAGGGATAAGCTGATTTTATGGTGGTGTATATATCCAGCGTGCGTGTGTGTGTGCTACTACTGATAAAAAACATTACTTGTGTGTCAAGAATAACCTACCGAACTAGATCCATTTTCTTTAAATAGGAGCTGAAAGAACTTAACAGGACCGAAAGTAGTCACTAGGTTCCGTACCTATGAGCAGAGGGTAGAATTTTTCTAGCCGTCAAAATGAGAGACGATTGATAAAAGAACAGTTCTTCCTAGAGACTAAGCAGGCCAAATTGCATTTGTAACGGTCAGACTTCACGAGAAACGAGGAAAACTAACCAGGAAAAGTAAGTCTAGTAAACTAAGTGAGCACATATCCATACCGCAACCAACACTGACTATCGCGTAAAAAACCAAATATTCCACCCAAAACTCTCAGGGCTGTGCCTTAGAAGAAACCCACCCATATATAAATACACTCGTAGATATATCGGCACAATAGCCTTCCGGTAAGAAGCAGAATCTCGTGATAAATCTCTCAAGCAGCAGAGTCTCGGATTAGCCTCAGATTATATCATAAATACACACGCACATATGTGTGTAAATGAAATACTACACTTTACGATGCCACAAGGGTAGAGCAGAGGACACAAATAACTTCACAAAGGCAGAGATAATGCATTTTCCGGATACAGGAAGTAGCAAATGCCCAGTATTCAGGGGGGTGCAACACAAGGGCCACAAAGCAAATAAAGTAATCTATAGGACTAAAAAATAAAATGGAAAATTACGATGTGAATCTTAAAAAGAAGGAATACTATTTCCTGGAATTCTCAAGCAACGTTCTACAATTGTTTTGCAGCTTACCTTCTCTTCCGAAAGCTCTGGGGGAAGATCTAAAATGCACATGCGATCCGGCGGTTGCATAGCTGCAGAGAATAAACACAACAAAATTGATGAGAAACACAAACAAATCCTTTTAAAGTATCGTGCAAGAAAAACTGTTCTTAAGCAGCGAAAAATATGTGAACTATACTATGTCTTGACAAAAAATACCCGAAAGGCAGATAATTCATACACACACACAGCAACTGCACCTCAGTGTGTCCCAGGATGAACAGAGTAAAATGCAAAACCGAACTTTTCATTTATTTATACGCCTACCAAGTGGAAGTCTTAGCGACTATTAAGCAAGAACTCACATACATCAAAAGCAGCAAAAGGCAAAGGAACTCATGGGGATTAAGCGCAAACTCATATAAAACAAGTGAAAAAGGACTCAATGCAGTTCGACTCTCATTATATCATAGATACCAGTAACGGCTATAAATTGATTGTATTATCTTCATCGACGCCATCAATTCATATATAAACAGTAGAAGGCTAGAAAACACACAAAAAATAGGAATATTCAACCGAGCAAATTGGTGTACGTACACTGGAGCGTTTTTGTATGAGAGGGGTGGGGGGGGCAGGAGGGGGTGCAAAGTGTTTTAGAATAGTGTTTTGTGCACTTACACTATAGAATTTACAAGAGAGGTGTGGGGGCCCCACTTTTTAATACGAGTGAGCTGGAGATAAAGCGAGTTGATTTTCGTATTAAAGTATTATTGCAGGACCTACATCCCAACTTCCTCAAAATAAACAAATCACTTTTCAATGTTCGTAGCAAACAGGTCGAAGCAAGAAAGTTAACATATCATATTTACAGCACCTCTAACAAAAAGCATAATACTACACGTGTGTGCAATAGATAGATACGAATAGCACATTTGCTAATCTCGGAAAAAAGCTCTTGCCATGTCACTTAATATGCCACTATGAGATGATAAGCTTCCAGGTAATCTCGCATCGCCAAAAAGAGCATTTTAGAGCCATAAAAGGAAATAAGTCGAAATATGCTTTAAAAAAAGCAACTTTCCAGCGATGTATATACAGAAAACTGGACGATCCTTCGCCATACCTCTTGCACGTATGAACAATTCACAACCTTTTGTAAAAACAAAAAAAAATCACGTAAACACAAGGAATATATTGCTAATATAATAGCAGTTATTTTTATATTTCTTCATATATTAATAAGTGGAAATAATGTATCAGTAAGGAAGGGAGCCACCTAAAGAAAAATATCTAAGCAACACGCTAGCATACTTCAGTTTAACCTGCATTAGGATCTAAGGATATGGAATTTGCAGCCAGTTGCGCAGCTGCGAGAGAACCAGTAATACCTCCTGCAGAGCCCATACCCTCCAGTTGGCTAGCGACAGCTTCCACTCCACTTTGGACTCCAGCTATACCTTGGGATAAATAACTACTATCTAAAGCAACTACAGTGGGCTGAGGAGCTAACGCTGCCAACTCAGCAGGGTAAGTCTTTGGACGACCTATACGTAGGCTGAAGGCATATCAACACAATAAATATCTTCAAAGAAGTAAAGTATAGCATAAAACAACTGCACAATAACCCATTAACAATGCAGAGGGCTGAATATTGATGCAAATAAATCCATTATACGTACAATCATCCTCGAATATACTGGGATAATGAATCGACTGATTAGAGCAAAACAATCGAAAACAAAAAGCAGCAAAGCTTGAACGAGGATGGAGCAAATAGTCCAATCTCCTGTACAATATTGCAAGTAGAAATTCGCAGCAGAAACTACATCCTTTTGCTATTCTACACGTGATTAATGCGACCGATTTTTTGTTCTCTTAAAAACCAGCATGATGAAATGCCATTAAATATATGTGCAAAGTAAGCTATTCTGCAACCCGTATCCATTCACTACGGCAAACATACAGTGCTTAACAATATCTTAGTCCATAGCCTACACACACACACCTTGATATAAACAAACAGAAAGATCCTAGCCAAAAAAAACTAACAAAAAATTATACAGCTAACAGGACGGTTTAACTAAACACATATTTAACAAACACATAAACAGATATTCAGTACCATAAAATCAAGTTCATAAATCTACGCCCCAAACCCATATGATATCAGCCACTTTTGCACAGGCAGGAGATATCAACACCCCAAAGTTACTAGCATGGCAAACACCAATGATTCACCCAACAAAGCATGAAAAGTGAAACAATTGAGATCAAAATTAGGCTTAATTATCTGCTCACAAAGCCTAAGTTTGATATGCTCGCATGATGAGTTCAAAATTTGATACTATCTTCAGTTCTTCTAACCCAGTAGGAAAAAGTGCGTGCGCTAAACATCATCATATGATTTGAGTATTTAGTAGCAGATCAGAAGGCGCTTATGAAAATGCTATAATGCAGAGAAGATTTCTAGTATTGAATCAAGCAAACACAATTAAGAGAGACATCAAGTCTACAAGCTCACATTCCTTATAATCTACAAAATCTGATCACATTTCTATTTTTTAAACCAACCTGTATCCTAGACAATTCAAGCCGTTTAGCTGCATACCATTGGAAGCTTCCTCCATCGTCCTGAACTCAACAAATGCATAGTGCCCGTCAGTACTTATCCAGGCTTTAGAACATGAATTGCCAGGCATAGTAGTTGCCTTTAAAGCCGACATAGCAGCATTTAAAAACTCTAATAACTGGGCGACGTCAACTCCAGGAGGCAAATTCCCGACATAGAGTTCTCTGGCTGCTTTCGTGGCATTAGCATCCAGACCGATAGCTGCCGCTATATTCGCTAGGTTCGCGGCAGCCATGGCAGTGCCAGCAGCTGTAGAACCTGCAATGCCCCCCTTATCTGTGGTATTGGCAGCATCTCCCTGAAGGGCTGAAGCACTAGTCAGCAAGAGACCAGCGTGTGCTGCGAGGCTACCTCCTCCTAATAGATCAATCGACGCCGATATAGCACCAAGGCCATCGGTTATACCAGTAATTCCCTGAGAAGACGCATTAGCAATATTGCTAACCATAGCACTAGAACCTGCTAGACCTAGCGTTGAAGAAAGCCCCGGTAATCCAGCCAATCCAGCAGCAGAAGCCAAAGCGGCACTAGAGCCAAGTAGCATATTGCCCTCCTCTGTTAAACTTCGTGGCGGAGAATCATAACGCCAAACCCGCTTCCATGTTTCTCCCGTAGCCTTAGCCGTAGAGCTATCCCTGCCGTCGGCAGCGGAAAAACGCTGCCGACTATGACTGCGACTGTATCCACGTAAAGACGGGGAGCGTGAGACCCTTGCTCTACGTTTACTCGAGTGGGGAGAACGGCGATGATGATACGGTTGAGTAGTACGCGAATTGCTCCTGCGACTGCGAGAATGCGCAGCAGTGACAGACGAAGAATCCTCATTCCTTCTACTGCTGCGCCTAGAAGAGGAAGCCAATGCCTTGGAATTAGATGCAGCACCTACTTCTGGAGATTCTGAAGGCTTTCGTTCACGATCACTGTGTTTTCTACGACCATAGGAATCACCCAAAGTAGAAGGTTCAGGAGGGGAGCGACCCCGAGAAGCACCGCTACGGTGTCTTGAACTTCGGCAGTCTGCATAGTAATCTCGGTGATGGTGTCTAGAGGAGTGATGACGATGAGATTCCGCGTGACGGTGTGGGGATCGCGAGATGCTACGAGGAGAACGACGCAAGCCTTCATCATTCCTTCTCGAACGTCGATCATGACGAGAACTCTCTTCTGTTCTTCCACCGTAGCGTTGATACGGCCGTCCGACTCGGGAGTGACGAGATGGTCGACGAGATGGAGAAGCAGAGGCAGAAGAACCAACACTACCACTGTTACTGCTGCTGCGTAAACGTACGCCAGCCCCAGAAGAGTGCAGATTGATCCCCTCAGTTTTGCTGCTACCAGATTTCCTCTGCGATTCATGCTTGGAAGTTGAGCCATTATAATCCTTCCTTGATACACGCTGAGTAGACTTGTGCTTTTCATCTCCTCCATCGCGTTCACTGCGTAGGTTTACTTCATGTGCAGGCCCATAAGCATGACGAGATCCACCAGTAGAACCGATGTCATTACCACCTGTAGCCTTAACTGTATGAGATGATGCTTTTGTCTTTGAATCCTTTCTCATGCGGTAGGATGCACTTTCAAATGAAACACTACGCCTGTCAGCACGTCTGCTTGAAGGCTTTTGTGATGGAAAACTCGCTTTATCGTTTATATGTGAAGAACGGGAGTCAGGAACTAGCTCAGATTTTGCCAATTTTGAAGGGGAGACAGAGGGGATAGACGAATCCTCCAAATCCTCTTGTTCTTTTCTTACTCGCCTCCTATGATGGCTGCCAATGCTGCTATGAGACAGCTGGTCAGCAACTAATTTTTCGATTCGCGGTTTCTTATATCTCGTTCCATCTACGAAAGAGGTATCTTCTTTGGAGAGTTTTTCCTCAGATTGCAGTTTAGTGCCTTCCTCATCACTATCAAAAGGAGAACCGGGCCCATCTTTTGATGCAGAATCCAAACGTTGATTATAAACCTTTTCATGCCTAGAATTGCGTTTCTCCCTGGAATCTTCACGTAGTGGCTCCTCACATATTCCAATTTCAGCATCTTCAGTATAAGATTCTGGAAGGCTTTCTACGAGTGACGACCAGCCCTCAGTCAAGTCTTTAGAGGGCTGGGATGGTTTTTTAGCGGTTGAAGACAAATTAAGCTCTTGCTTATTACCTGCGTTACTTCGGCGGAACTTCTCGTTATCCTCTAAACCTCTTTCTGCTTTAGTATCGTAATACTTCGTGGATTCACCATGTCCAGACCGAGAACTAAGCTTCTTCGTCGAACGAACTGCGCCTTCGTCGACCTCATTAGTGGCTCTAAAATCCTCTCGAAATTTTGCTGAATTCTTCGCATAAGCTTCACTGCCGTAGGGCATCTTCTTGACTTTTCTATCCATGCTTTCTTCAGAAGATTTTACCTTTCGGCCGGGTATTTCTTCTTGATTAAAAGAATCATCGGTCTCCGTAAAATCACGACCCGAAGACTTTTTGCGTGTATCATCTTCTCTTCTAACAATGCTCTTTTTAGTTTTTGAATTATGATTATTTTCCTTTTCTGTATTGTTTTCCTCTTCGACAGATAAATGGTGAGACGAGCGTGTAAAATCAACAACTTTGCTCTTCTTTTTTGGAGATACTACTAAAGCATCTTCTCCAGTTTCATCATACTTACCGAGAGTTTGCAAACCATCAAATCCCTCATCCGAATACCTTCGGGGCGAATACTCTCGCCTCGGTTTTGAGCCTTTTCTAGAATCACTATGCTCACCCCGGTGTGCATCAGAGGATTTTGAAGGCGTGTTATACGATGGCGACGGGCTTTTCCAACTTCTTGTTGTCTTACGTTGTTCACAACTTTGAGACTTCATAAATCCCTCATTTCCATCATTACTCAGAGCAATATTGAAATCAGCAGTAACCTTCTCAGTAGTTACAACGTAGCCTTCATTGTCGCTGTTCTTTAGTGGTAGCTCTTTGCTTAATTCTGTTAAGCCGGTACGATGCTCATAAGCTCCGAGGAGAGCTCCAGTACTTTCCGATGGACCTGCTTCTTCAGCCATAATGGCTTCATCCAAGCACGCAGCAGTAACATGAGATTCTTCAATTTTGTGGATATCTTGCTTAAAAATTGAATTCTTCTTGCCGGAAGATAAATTTGGTTCCTGCAACAGAGAATCGTTAGCTTCTGCCATGTATTTGGTTTCTACAAAATTAGCAGAGTTTAAACTAGCAGGGTCTATGTCGCCTGTATCAATTTTTGCATCACCGTTTATACATTCCAGTTCCTGAAATGTATCCAAGACCATCTTTTCTTCGCTCGCTCTTATTGTACGTTTTTCGTGAGACATATCTACTTCCATAGCATCATTTTCTGAAGCACCTGCAACTTTTGAATTTTTAAAATATATGCCTACCTGCTGTTTCGTTTAGCATGCATAGACTCCTGTCGCTGTCGCGTACGTTTTTTCCCCCTCTCATCAGCTACAAGTGCTGATTCCTTCGATTCAGGCAACGTCTCGCCGTGCCGAGCTGTAGAATGCTCATTACTCGTGGTATTGTAGTTATAGATGGCTCCTCCGGCTTCCGTAGGCCTTGATTCTGAAACGTATATACTATTTTCTGGCAGTGTGTCAACGCAGCACTGATCGACCTTTAGAAGTATATAAACGAGTGGAGCCTTTACCTTCGGTCACTGCTCCTTCAGATTGATGTTCAATCAGCATGCTCCTAGCCGTGACAAAATTAGAAGGCAAACATTTACCCTTTTCATTATGACCTAAAGCAGAAGAGGGTAATTTTGATCTGACTTGCAGCCACAAATCCAGGCGAATCGATGCAATTTGCTCTGTTCAAATAAGCATTACCATTCATACTCATATACGGCAGCTCATTAGACAAAGAACACACACGATCTGTGAGACTGCCAAGCTTTTCAAATACATTCAGATCGCTTATACGCCCCTCACATTTATTGGGCACTTCAAACACAAGTCGCGATAAATCCCTAATACATGCATTCACATAGCTTAATCATGCAGAAACAGCTAATAAAGCCTCTTGATTGGCATAAGCAGTATATTCATCTATCAGAAACTGTTAATCACCAGTCTAACTTTCTTGCTCTCTTGAAGGAGGGGCTTGGCTTGAATTAAACTGAGATTTTCCTTCCGAAGAGGCAAAACTTCATTAGTTTGTTAATGCTAGGGCTTATAGCACCCATTACTAGAAAAAATTTCGTCCACAAGAATCTTCTTAATGAAACCGCCAAAAGTACCCATGGACTCTTGCTTAACTGGAACTTTTAGCACACATTGCTTAAATACCCCTAAGTAGTCTGGTGGTTTCATCGACAGAAATACACGCCTTGGATGCTGTGATATCCCCACTTTAATTCTGTAAACATACATACACACAGATAAGATATATGGCAAAAAGTCCTGGGAAAGCAAAGTAAACAAGAAATTAAATCCAAGCCTGTGGGAGGATGTAGTCATAAAGCAGATTCACCATTATTGAGCCAACTTGAAACAAGAACAAAGTTACCAGTATATGCAGAAGTAAAACAAGCTCTCAGCACCATTATAGAGTTAACTGAATAATAGCTGCTGCCAGTGGAGCCTAGGCAAAAATACATGTATGCTAAGCATGTCAACACATTTTTGCAGGAAGGCAAAGGCTGCCAGCTCAAGTACCGCAATAATAAGAGGAAAAAACTCACGTCGGACGATGAATCAGCGAAATTGTTGCACTTTTTCAAGAGCGAATGTTATATACACAAGGAATTATACCAAAATATCCCAGTTCCCATTACACAAAGAGTGTGTGTGCAGGGCTGCTTTAGCATAATAGCTTCATGCATTGAATAATCAGGCAAAGAATCCATAATAAGTAAGCTAAGTTAGCCATTCTTCAAACAAATGTTTTAATGTGCATTCAAACTAAATAAACAAGCAAAACAGCTGCCCAAAGCGCAAAAGATCCTTCAAAAGACATGGTTCTCTGCAACAAGAGGGAAGATTCTTTGCCAAGCATGCGGGACTTTCGGTAATAGAATTAGTGAGGCCTTAATGCTAATAGCCACAGAAACAGCATCAGCCATATTTTTTTATACTGATAATCACCGAAATAACAGTGTACTTACAGTATAACTCTTCAAAACTATTTTGAAAGGAAAAAAAAGCTTCAGCATAGTAACACCTATGCAAAAAAAAACTCTAAAAAAAGAAAAATAGCATGCAACATATACTTTCATAGTCAATATTCAATCTAAAAACATACAAGAAAACAATCATGAAACTATAAGGTATGATGCATAGTATTCCATAACAAGGTCATCAATTCAGTCTCTCGGATAACATACGTAACATTAATTAAATTCACCCATTACTTCCCTGAATCTTCAGGCTCATGTAGTTTTCTGATGAATATCCTTCTCATAGAAACATACGTAAAAAAAGTAAGATAAAGCATGCACTCTAATGCCAAATTTGTTTTCGAAGTGAAGCGAAATAAGATGAGCTTGCTACACAACAGCAAAATGGTAAATGCCAGAGATATTATTTGAGTGAAGTAAGGCTACAAAAAAGCTACGAAAATCTCCAAACGTCAAAGCATCAGTTCACATTAAATTCGCGTCACAAGGATATAATGCAAGAGGGCTTAAAAACTATACTAAAAAAGAAAAGGTTAAAAAAAAGAAACTTTCTCGTATTTTTCATCCTCATAGAAGATTTATGCTAATAGAGGGATTCATCCTCATAGAAAAATTCACTCTCATAGGAGATTCACTCTCATAGAAGATTCACTCCCCCAGAACACTCATCCTCTCCATGCATTACATCTTCTCAAGTGAATAACACAAGTCGTCGTAGCAAAAAAAATACTTCAAAACATTCTCCTACCATTGAGTGACTCACATCTTCACCAACACATGTGCCCCAGCAATTACAAGTGCTGAACTTGCCTAGCACAATACTTCCTCTATAGCAAGTCCTATGCAAACCACACCGAAAAGTTAATTTGTCACAAAAACAGTCCCATTGCTCAGTACCAGCTTAATTCCAAAAAAAATTCAAACTCTGCAACCCCGGAAGCAACAAAATCAAAGAGTTCGCAAAACAGGAGCTAAGCATTTTTTTGGCTCTAAAAACCATGTTCACCTAATCCCATTTTTTTCCTGGAAATAGCAATACAAATAAACAATCAATCTGTTGATGACCCGACACATATATACATAATTATTCAACGTAAAATGTAATGAAGATCGAGAAATCACAACGAATCGCCGCAGACTTGAAAAGCAAGTAAAAAGATGAAACCTCAAAGACAACATTCAAGTCCAAAGATTATAAAAATGCAGATAAGGCAGGACTATAACCAAAATCTGCAGTGACACTGGATCTACAAGATATACACTCTGGTGGTTTTGAAGTTCACATCTTTAAGAAAGTAGCATAGTTACAGCTACAAACTCACCGGCTGGAAAAAGGCCTAAAATTGTAAAATTTCAACAATATGCGGCTGCAGCTACCATAAACGAACTTATTGATGAGTTTCTATGACCAGAGGGATGATCTCGTCCTACGTAACGATATCACCCCTCTCGCTAGAGGAAAAATCAACCTAGTATGTGCATTCTCTAAAGTGAACGCTACTGAAATAACAGTTTAGACCGCCAATGCTGAAGCCCTAACAAAGTCTATAAGAAAATGGTTGTCGAACTTTACAGAAGAAGATGAAGAATATACAATCAAACATGATAACGCCTGACAACATTCAACTCTTGAGTTGGCGCCCCCCAGATCAAAAGAGGTATCTAAATAGAAATCGCATTAGGTGTGTAACAAGCCTTTCGCTTAGCACATGCGCCGCGTTGTGACTTGCTATTTGCAAGTGGAGTCGGCCTTTAGCCGAACAGTTTACGCGTGCTACAGGGACTCCTTCTATCTTCAGGGCATGTGTGTTGCGTCGAGGAATGGGGTGTTTTGGCATGTGTGTGCGCGTAGTTGCCTGTTTGTTTATTCGTGTATATTTGTATGCGTGCGTGTTAGTTTCAGCGATTATAACACCTTTGAAACAAAGACTACGATATCAGCTGAGAGTAGCTTTTAAATTCTGTTGAATGGCATGCCGCCACGCGGTGCTATAATTTCGCTAGATAATCAATTTTCTAGCGCAATGAGATTTCATAAATTGATTCACGAAAAGTGACATGCGGGCATGTTGGATTACGAATATTTTTAACAAGTTTAAGTAATTAAAATGAAACTTAAGTATTTTATTGCAAGCTTCACTAACATGAGTGACTTATTGGTAGACGAGTTTTGGAATAGCACATGCAAAGTAGTTGAGACCTAGCAGGCAATTTAAAAGTTACAGTAATTTCACAATGCTTATAGATTTTTTCTTGCAGGGTATAATGCTAGTTTTTAATGTTTTTAGGTACTTTTACTTTATATAATAAAATCCTGTTGACGTTTCTTTGGCTAATATTGCCCCCAAACTGTTTAAGAATCCTAGAGACTTCAACTCTTGATCTATTAAATCATACTTCTGTTCAATATGCTTTGAAGCCATGTGTTACCGTTCTGATAGCTAGAGGGAACACGAGTTAGTAGTTTGTATTCTCATCTTCTAGTGGGTCTTAAAATTATAATCTAGTCGTTGCACTATTATGACTAGCCTCGAAAGAATCGTCATGTAATTATCGCGTTTAAAAAACTCCACTGAAGATTTACCATAATTTTGACCGTGCATCATATTCAAAGAATACCAATCAAAAATTTAATAACTTTCTTGCTGGAAAAAGACAGGGCTTAATACTCTTTCAAAAAAGTATGTAAAAATTACACAATCTGCGCTTATACGCGTTGTATCTATTAGTTTAAATTAGGTTCGCCATCGCCACGTTAAGTGTAATAACGGTGAAGATGAATAGCAACTTGCTACTATAGTACCAGACGCTACAATGCCTGCAAGATTTATGTTTTGCAATCTCAAGCACTGTCAGTTTAACTTTTAAAGGTTTAAGTTGTGAAACGAAAAGATTCTTATTTTCCTGTTAAGAAGCCAGTAATTTACTTTTTCTCCATCCGATGATTACAGCGTCACAACCTCAGGTTCACATGCCAAGACACTAGGGACAAGTTAGACAGGTGTAGTAATTATCTCAACACACGAACCAGTGAGGTCAACGGCATGGCAGCAGCCATTAAAGCCGCGCCAACTACTAAGCTTTGCTTCGCAAGCAACAGAATCTAGCCCCAGATTATGCATTCATACCAGAAAGAAAATGTTTTTTTTAGCGAGCCGGAATCATTAAGAGCATCCTTTTGTTGCTTACGCGTGCATACTAGTCGTATTTCACTAAAGTACATGAAATACCCCGGCTCCCAAGGGCTATCGCTCTGTTGGCTCAATAGATAACTTGCCAAATTCAACCTGCTACGTCTCTCACAACTCGAAAGCTGCAGCAACTGCACTGAGTATTTTTAGGAAATGATATTTTGCCCTTTACAGTGTGAGTATGCGCATGTGTGTGCATGTGTGATACCGGCAGAGGCCTGTTGAGAGCCGCACATAGCGACTAAAAGAAAGCTCAATACGTCAGTTGCTCCAATTTTAGCAAGAATAACAAGCTCCATCATCTAAAGGGCACCGCCATTTCTCCCTATTAGATGACCGCTGACATAATACGCGGAAAGTGTGGAAACGGTACCTACTTTTGGGAGTAGAATAACAAAGACGTAAATTGCCCACATGTTATGCGTGGTACCACGATAAAAATCCTAGTACGTCCACTAGCATCATAGACATGTTATCTCAACAGCAGATTGAAATGTTTAAAGGTAACAGGACTTGCTCAGGAGTTAGCATTAGTTTATCGTAGGCTCTTTTGCTTCAATTTTACAGTGGATCTAAAACTATACCCGTTCACATAGTAGCTTTTTCATCAGGGGTTTACTCGGAGTCTTGAATGCCTATCATCTTTGAGCTTAAAGCCTAAAAACAAGACCTTGCAGAATGGAGCGAGTACGCGCAGGAACCAAGAAGATTCAACAGTGCCAAAACCTTCTTTATTCCTGATAATACGTTTCGCAACGACCCGCCAATAGCATCCTAAAAACGATTTTCCTATTTCACTCTTTGAAGCCCAAGGGGGTAAGCTACACTTTTAGACAAATTTTTATTAAGGTTAACATGAGGACTACTTCCTTTTTCAAGTATATTCTTCTGTAAGCTCCGAATTTTGCAGGCAGCTTGGAAGTTCCATTCTGTGGAGTATGCTCACAAGTAAACGCAGCGATGGTAGGGTATATTTCTTGCTCTTGTCCAAGCTAGGATAGAGGGGCAAAGAAACAATAGGACTAAAAATACTCGGAGGAAAGCTATATTTATGCCAGATTAAAGCAATAACAAAAGGACAGCTATTACCATTTGCTAGAATACACACTACGATGATCCTAGTAATTCAATCTAAATATGTGAAAAGAGACGCAACTGCCCTACATTCCGCCGGATTCTACAGAGCAGTACCATAAAGGAGCAGCTCTTCTTATGCTTCTACATCCGATGTATTGGCTTATCCATTGAAGGTAGGAGCGAAAAACTGAAAAGTTGGCTCAGAACAATCCGTGCTCGGGCAATTCAAAAAATTAGCATCTCACTGAAATCACCAGACCAGCCGTGCTATGACCGTATGAGCGAGTGAGGAGAGTAACTTGTAGTTTAGAATGGGGAACAGTGAATTTAAAACAAGAGAGTGTCCCTAAACTCCAACGCTTTGGTGACAATGTAGCCCATCAACTCAAAAGCAAGCGAAATATCATTTAGTAGCTGCAGATAAAGAACGCACCTAAAGTGTACACATGGGGCTTTTCAATAAAATACAAAAGTACTCTAAACCCGAAAGAAGCCCATAACCAGGAGTACCAAACGTAAAAAATATTGGGCAAATAAATTTTTTTTTTAGTTTTTACTAGGAGTTAACATTTGTTGCTAATTTATGCCGCATCACAACGAAGAGGCTGACTTGGACTGCTTATACACGCATGTTCGCATCCCTATCATCGATCACTGGCGGAGCCCAAAACCTAAATATTTCACAAAACAAATTATGCCAAACTAGCGTGAAAGAAGCAAAGAACATAAACAAAGTACTTACATTAAATAAAAACAAGTGCCAATACATTAGGCAAGAGCAAATTTTGATTTGCGAGATATAAGCCACAACAAGGCTAACTAGAAGCCGTAAAAGATAAGATATAAACATTCATTAAAGTGGGCTATAATAAAATGGATCTGCTGGAATGCCCTATATACTGGAATACAAATGGCCAAGCTGCAGAGCAAGCACTTTTTGAACTTTTCGATGAAAGACACAACTATAATACAACACAAACTATCTCCATCATGCCCTATATCACATTTTGGAGCAGCAGCCATAATTTTTTTGGGCCAGAAAATCAACTGGAGGGCCTACCGACTAAAATCAGAGATTGCATTCTGCTTCATGAAAATAGTTTCATAATCGCAGCACACGAATTCTGTTTTTTCGCAGTAAATCGACACGAGCTTTCAAGTTTGGACAATGAAATTATACATCATGGTTGACATACTTGAAACAAAATCATCTTGAGAAGATTTTTTATCTTACAGAACGAATTATTACAAAAGATATGTGAATGTAACGCTTTTTTAACCTAAAAATCTTCTACAAGCTGAATTACATCATAAACACAGCAAAATGTTCGCGGCATAAGTTGATGACAGTCATAAGAAACTCAATGGCAGTAACACTTACCGGCACAGAAACAATTAAAAAAAGGAAAGAGATTCATACGAATCAGAAGTAGGAATTCTCAAACATCTTTTGATTGAATTCACTATGCCACGACCCACATACTTTATCAGTCCCACACCACCTGCGAACATAAGTGGAAGAAACATACTATAGCAAGAATTATGAGGCTTCCAAATCCTCCAATGTGGAAATCATTGCCAATTTCGCAAAATTTTAATTCCACAGCAACAAATTGACTCCAGCCATCCGCTGCCCAGTCAAGCCTTCAATAGAGAAAAGGAACTTCATAATCATATGAATCAACTGTTAATAAACGAAAATTTCAGCTGCATAACAAAAGAAATTTACGCCAAAAAACGTCCAGAGCACCATACAAAGGCAATGCAACTCACTATCATAGATCAAAGGTACCACAAAAATAACCTCGTAATACAAGAAAGAAAGCAGTAAATTAAAGAATGAAATTCGGCCTGCTTACAAGGACGAACCTCTAATAAAACCAAAATAGCTACTAGGCTTGTATGTTGAGCAATTCTTCAGCAAATGGCAGTACCGTAATCTTCAAGCATCATCAGCCAAACGTCTTTCTCAATCAAGTTATTTAGCCTACTCAAAGCCACTACTCTCTTACTAAATTCTGAAATGCTGTTAAAATTCCCTTAGCTGCTGAAGTACTGTAATCCTCTAAACCTACTGCTTACCTATAAATTAACAGTCTTCTAAAAATATAGGGGGAGATATACGGACTATGATTAAATATTCTAATAAGGGTAGGAGGAGGACGACATTGAAAAAGTCCTATCATGCTCGTTAACAGCCTTGTACTAAGCAGAAGTTACAAACACCAATTTTCCTTTGCCTAAAGCAAAACACATCATGCCTTCGCCAGCTAGCCTCATGTATGTTTATTCCATTTTCCAAGTCCATTGCATGGTTACGGAATAGAGAGAGTGGTGCATTCTTCACCAAAGTGAAGTAAAAAGAAAAAAAAGTGAGGCTATCCGAAAATATGGCATACATTTCCTGTTATATTTCAGGAGTCCTAAATAAATATACTCTATAACTAATACTACCTGGTAAATATGAGATTAAGAGTACTATCAGGGCAATAACTTGGGCCAAAGAGGATAGTAGAACCTACAGGTAGAACCAAAAAGACAAAAGAAATTTGCTTCTTCCAGGCACGGAGAATGAAAATTTAAGCTTCATAATGGAACCAGAAGAATATAAACAGAAAATGCAAAAACCACCAGATTCAAGCTTTTACACTTAACAGGGGCAAAAATGACAATATTCATTAAAATACCTGCGATACAGAAAGGAAAATAAGCTTTACATTTGAAGGCAGGAAAAAGTCAACGGGAAGGATGAAATCAGTAACAGCAAGATTTAAAAGTCGAAATAAAGTATAAAATAGAGCAAGAACCTATTTATTAAGCAGGACTTTACATAGCGGCCTGCATATAAAAGTACGACCCCATAAGGAGCTAAAAATCACAATACAATTGACCCTTGACCTCAACGGTACCCCAAACACAAAGGTCGTAAAATATGATGCACGAGAGAAAACTAATAAACACTCTCTCATCACGCAGAAAACAAACAGCAAATAAGAACTCTCTTTTACGCAAAGAAATTAATCAAAAATATATTATTTTAAAAACTTTTGATATATAGTAATATCACTAAGAAACACAAAATTATCACAGCTTTAGTAGAAAACTCATAACAAAGTAAGGAGCAGTACAGCATTAGCAAGCGGGATGTCAGGCATGAAAACAAGCTTGAGTATGCTTCCTTCCATGAAATATACGCGAAGCTATTTAAGAAAAACCAGTTTTTTACAAACAAATATGAGAACAACAAATACTACTACGTTCAGGTGTAGACGTTTTAAGCATTAAAAAGGAAATATACTCTATTAAAGCTGCTTGAGCATTTTTTCACACGTTTAAATTCAGGGATTTCAGTGGAAAAGAGAAATTCTCATAAAGAAAAAGAGATAAGCATCCCAGAAAAAGGAAAAAGCATAACTTACCAAGATATAAGATCTAAAGATCATACTGCCAAACAGCGTTAAGAAAATTGAAGAAAAGTAGACAAGCGAGTATGGGAGTCTGAAAAAGCAGATAATAAACAGAGTATATTAAGATACATATTTAGAGGTGTCATAACGTATGCGAAGACTTATGGAGTGAATTATCTGTATTTTAGAAATTAAATTGTGTGTGTGCACCCACCGAAGCCCTTTTGACGCAAAGAGCACAACTCAGAAAGAAGCCAAAAAAATCCGTTGCGTACGCAACTGCTCTGGAGCTCTGAAGCTTGAAATGAAAATCCTTAAGCAGGCTATGAACTAAAAAGAATAGCTATAGTACCCTGGCAGAAAAAAGTTTTTATTCACAGGAATAGCTCAAATACTCAAATCCGTTACAACAGTAAAGAGTATCGAATATGAAAAGCAAAAATAGGTGCAGGCATTAGCCCAAACAACGTGCTAACCTCTCTTTCTTGAGCAAGTGATTTAATAGGGCTTTGGGACCTCGCAATATACAGAGGCCGCTAAAGATGCAAATGGAGCCCAGAGTAAAAAAAAAAGAAAATCCAGAAGGACTTATCACTATCCTGAGTACAATAAAGGCAAACAATTGCTATTTATGGGGGAAACCTTAATCTATATCCAAAACGGTGCTCTATGACCCGTTCTTTAAAAATATATTTAGCATACTTATTATGAAAACAAAGCTGAGCTTCAGGGAACTCAGATCATCACTTTACGATGACATATAATCCAATAGCATTGAAGATAAAATAGTAAATTGAAATATATGCAGGAAAGAATGCCAAACTTCTCCCTTCAGATTATAGAAATACCGGGTTATTAACATGCCTTCTGCTTAATGGCTTTGCTCGTCTAAATGAAAAAGGTCACTTCTTTATCAAGATACCAAAGGCTGCAGTCATTACTGGTAGAGTGTGAGCACTCGCCCAGAATTTCTAGGTTATAAAACGGGCATGAAACAAAAAAATGTACTTAGAATCAAAACGAATACAATACCATCCAGGGTCACACAAAAGCATCGATGGTTACACACACACATATTGACAGGCACACACACATATATATTGAAACCCACATATACACATTGATTCATCAATTTACGTACTTACTACGCCACTACGAAATATGCTTTCAGCAAAAGGTTGAACTTAAGATTCATAAATTAATTTCTTACATCTATTTTTAAAATTGTGTTAGGAGCTTTTTATACCTGTTCAATCACTTGCATTTGGAGCAATGCAAAAATGACATGCACAGAAAAAACCCTTAAAAAAAATATTCATAAATTGCAGAATAAAATCCATTTAGAATGATCATATAATGTATCCAGTTGCGGAAATCATATCCTCAGTAACGATTATAAACAAAAAGAATCTTCAAGCGAACAGAGCATGACCAATTTTAACATGATGGCGAGGATTCACTCATAAAAAAGGATATATGATCCCCTGCACCACCTGATGTATAGTGAAGGCAAAAATAATTTTGAAACAGAATCAAAGAGAATTTATCAGAGCACTCGAATGCACGCATCGACAAGCAGTAAGAGAAGCACTCCAAAACTAATCTTCATAGTTCATATGCATATAAAAAACCAAACAAATAGCAATCCCACTGCAAAAAATTTGAATGTCATACTAATGTGCTAGAAAGTAACCCTAGATAAGCTTACTAACGTAGGCAACAAGAATAAAGACATCATTATGAGTAAAAACCCAATACCGGACAAAATGATTGAGTACAACACTTTTTGAGGGTTCAGCATCAATGGCGAATCTCCATATGCAAATTCAGAAGCTCCATTTATAAGAGTTCTAGCGCTGGCGGCTGCAGTAGATGCAATGGATTTCGCAGCTACAAATCCTTTCCCGACAAATCCAATTTCCTCTTCCTGATTTCGCATTGAAGTAGGAAGCAAAAATTACACATAATAGTAACAGAACGAAATTTTCAACTTGCCTTCAGGAAGTTTTCAGAATCTTTACCTAGGTGGTGTAAAAGATATTTCGAAAAGGTTCAAAGCATCGCAGTGATGCATACATACCACTAAGAAACAAGGGAAAAAAATGTTGCAACTGGACTTTAAGAAACCAGATGAAGCAACTATACCACAGCTATGTGACAAATAAAAACATAGGAAGCAGTAACCTTGGTAGCGATGCATACTTACTTCGCGAAATGCTGACAACATGTCTCCATTAAGACCCGAAAATTCATTGCCGCCTCCAGAGACATGCTTTCCAATGTCAACAGTATTGAACGAAGGCTGGAAAAAGCTGATAGTTGATGCAAGATTGGAACCACGGCCTTCCTTTCTTCCTGATTCCTCATCAGGAGCATCGTTATGAAGAGGAATCATCGTGGTGCTACAATAAAAGGCTCCCAATTTTTATGAAGTGACTGCAAAATACAAGTTGCAGAGATTTCAGCACCACATACCAACTGAAATGACTCACAAGATATGTACTGCACCGATAGCACAAAATATGATCATTCAGCAAAACTTGGGAACGAGCTAGTACACAGTCACACCTTAATAATATACCTGGAAATATTTTCAAAAAGTACTCCAAGCGTAGCTCCAGGCCTATACATAGCTCCCCGTGTACGTCAGCATATGAATGAACAAGATCCTAGGATGCCATGATATAATATCTAATGTTCAAAACATCATAATGGGCAGTGGAAAAGTAATGACTATGGAAAAAATGACATGGTTAAGAAACGTGTCTACTGCAAAAATCACTGCGGAATGGTAATTACTTAATTTTTTGGGAAAGTAAATGCGCTATTTTGATTCCCTGAACACTTCAGTGCAAAAGCTCTACATATAAAGCATGCTCATTGAATATAGCCGCTGCGCTAGGTACAAAAAAAAACCAAAAGGGAAGAGGGAAGAGGTACGAAGGCGATTCAGAACAGGAGGAAGTAACGCAACAAACAGAAAGAACGGCTTACCACACAACTAATTCAATGCCGTATGAAGACCGAGAATCATTGTTGACGTACTAAATTTTCGAAATAAGCGCTGGCACCCTCCTTCCACATTCCCCGAGGAAACAAGAAAAGGAGATGTCAATTTGGGAGCATCAAATTGAGGATCATATGAAAGCATCGCGTAGACTTCGGCATCCTAGTGTTACGTTGCTTGCCATGTCTATCGTTATTTACTGTGACCTTCATGCTGCCTGATCGAAAAGTGTACCATCCGGCTTGTGAATCCCTGCGCGAGGTAGCAATTAATTACGGAAACTGCGCCACCTGAAAAAAGTTACATACACTTCGCTAATGGTGTGTATTTAAGCTTTACTTTTTTCCACGATAAGAGTGCGCAGCGTGCGCAACTTCGTCAGCATGGATCGTGACAATCATCGCGACATCAAGTGTTTTGATACCTTGGCCTAAGAGCCAAATCACCCAGAGGTGCGCACGAATGCGCATGGCTGTGCGTGTGTGTGCGTGTGTTCGAATGTTTATGAGTGCGTGTGTGTGAAAATCGGTTACAGCGATTTCGCGCGGTACTCTAGAAATATCATGCGACTCGGTAGCCGCGATGACCATACCCTTAAAACAATAAGTGTCTGAAAAGTGAATAGTTGAAGTGGATAAATTGCATTGGACGCCATCATCTGGCTTAACATGTAAGCTCATAATATTATAGAAATGCCATAGGGTTCAAACCTCTACCATAAAATCCTCGTGGAAGGTTATACGTTGAAGAGGAGTACTAGGAGAAAATGGATCAAAATCAGCTCAGACTTTAGCCTAGGGCCAGCGTGCATAAATGCCTATTTATCATGAAAATGCTCATATTACATTTATTAAAACAACCAAACACGACTTTGAAACTCTCTAGTTTATTATTGATTGCTTCTTACGAATAGGTAGCTACGCAGGAGCCCGGTCTTTTATCTTAATAGCTTGCTATGGGCTAACTATAATAGCACTTTATTCCAGGCACGCTTCTTCAGGCTATGCTTCACAGCAAGCATTTGGTGCTTAAGGCCAACCCCCAGGAAGACGAGAGAAATAACATTTTCTCCTTACTGTAGAGGAGGTACCTTACATTCATAAATTTCTCAGTGAAATTTTTTGCCATTGTAGAAAAACAAGCTACTGCTTGCAAGATGAATATAAAGAAATGCGGTACTTTATCCACTCAACAGGGGACCGATAAATTATGTGTCATTAGATTCCTCTGGCAATTACACGCGTTTTGGTTTCTATTTTTTTTTAGAATTCCGTTGAATCAACCACAAATGTACCAATTTGAAGCATGAGAGGGAATTTTGATTATGCATCTATTAATTCAGAAATTGCTTTAATAAGAGCAGAAAATGCAGCAACCAGATGTGATCCCACAAGATGTAGGACCCATTCAAAAATATGCATTTCTGAAATAAGACGACATTGTGGGCCTTTCTTTAAGTTCCTATGGGACATTAAGGTTAGCTACAAATATCTCTAGGCACACGAAAATATTAATTAATCTCCCACTAAACAGATGTGATGCCTGGTGTTTTTAAAAAACTAGTAGTGGTGAAAAAGACCATTATCGTGCTAAATTATATTTTTTTTTGTCTTGACTAAAATTTGCCGTGACCCTGATTTCACATTCAATATGAGTGCACCTACATCACTGTTTAGCAAGCATTGCAATGTAGTTTCGTAGTGCGTAGGAAAGTCCTGAGATTTAAAGATTAATTTGACTTGGCGAGTTAGCTTACATAATATAATTGGCCCGTGGGCGTAAATACCGTTATGAACACTAAAAGTAGGTGCCTCACTTTTTACGAAAGGTATGCTACTGGAGTTGACGTCAACGGCTACTCACGCTTGCTATACAGGAGCTTTAGAAGGAATGTTCACGTTTCAAGTCATGGTGGGTTTTTGTTGTGAGCGGAAGAGCAGGGCATCATGCAGCGCTAATTTCTTGGGCTGAATATACAGGACTCACATTGGATGTACCTGTGCTGCTTGCAAGAAGGCATTTGGTACATAGCCGCATCTGCAAACCCTTTAGCAGCATCTTACCTTTCCGTTTTATTTACCAGGCACAAAATGGCGAACGCTAAGATGGAGCTAGGCTACACAACGGAAGGAATTCTTGCAGGTACCCAGGTTAGGTTTTGCTACTTGTGCTTTTTGTGCCTTGCACCATTTTATACGTTTTGCCCCTGTACCTGAAAATCAAAAGGCACCAAGCCTTACAAAATGCGGACCGCTTTTCCTTGGTAATCCTTTCCTTTTTTTGTATTTTCGCCACGTAATTTCGATATCGATTTGAAAGCACAGCCTCAAGTAACCAAGAAACTTTCTGCAGATTGACGGAGTAACCACCAACAGGTAGCTTATCTGCATGACTCTGGAAGCATTCCCTTTGATTTCATGTATGTTTGCTTGGGTAGGTTTGGTCTTGCTTTTGAGATCATGCTTGTGTAATCCTGTTGGTTCCATATCCGTATTAGATGTCATTTCACTGGTCTACATTGCCTCTGTCGTGCAAACAGTCCACGCAAACTTTTTTACCGCTACAATAAGGCTTTTTTTATTAGCGGTTTATTTTAAAATTATGATAGTACTTCCAGATATGGTGTTAGGACTTCTTTTATTCGAGGCACTGCTTTGATTTTGATATCCTGCACAGTCAAGCAATAGTATTTGTGGCAACTTGAGGCGCAACTTTTGTTGACGTAGCAGCACCCCAGACTGTATACGTGAGTGGTTTTTTGGAAGCTTACTTTTGTACATGTTTTGCTAAGCTAATGATTCTAAACAATAGTAGCTTGGTGCCCTGTATTTTCTTGCGATGCACGTGTTTTATGTGATACACATGACTTGCCATAGCTATCAATTTGATATCCTTGTGAGGCACGCCAGAGGCAGTCTAGAGCAATGTTTTGATACTGGTAGATTACTCTTTCAAAGACCGCCTGTTGTCCAGCATTCCCATTTGCGAAGGCTTCTTGTATGAAAATTCGAAAATTGCTCAGCTGAGTTAGATGATATGATATTCTGAGTATAATTATACATTTTCCTGATTGCTGTGCTAATGCCTTCATGCATTACTTGCATCATTATCCAATGTCTCCTTCACTTAGATCTGGTAAGATGCCATGATTTCCCTTTGAAAAATCTTTTTGGTAATGAATTGAGCATTATCTATTGCTTATTCTCAATTTCGTGATGTCCTTGCTTCTTTCTGATATTTAATATAATACCCAGTTCTGTAGTCATGGATGACAAGACTAGGAGGACAAAGGCTGAGAGTAACTCTCTGAGGAACTCTGCGAACTTTCCGGAAATTCGCTTTGTCACTTCAGAATATATTTTATCTCACTATGATGAGGACACTATGAAAAAAAGAGAAGATTTCTGCGTAAGAGGTGATCTCAGTGCAGAGGAGATCGCCAATCAACAGGATGAACACGCCGGCCTGCCTGAGACATTAGTTTTGGTTGACTGCCGCTCTAAAACTGAGCAGGCAGTTTCTATGATTAAGAATTCTATCACCTTGGATAATTTTAAGGCTAAAATTGAATCCGATAATATTAAAAATAGTAAAATTCTAAGTGATAGTAAGACAGATGAGGCAAACGACGTGTCTCAGGCGGAATTAAAAAAATCCTTGCAACCACCCAGCGATGAACTCATAGTTACTTACTGTACAGCTGCTTTCCGTTCTGGACAAAGTGCTAGAGCTTTGAAGAGTGAAAATCTTGTAGAAAACGTTGTAAATATGGATGGAATAATTATGTGGCTGCACGCTAATGGCCCGATCACAACTATTGAACGGGATGGAAATGCTGTGGAGACCAGTAAAGTGCATTGTTGCACGGAACAAAACGACCTAGCACCTGTTAGATACAATTCTGTTTATTTTGGGTATTTATCGAAGCTTTGGAGCTTTTTTACTGGCTGATTCTTGGAATCCTTGTAATACTTTCATAGTCCTGGTGAGCAACTGATTCATCCTTTTTAGAAGATTGAATGGGTGCAGAGAACTGCATAGTTCGTTATGAAAGCTAATAAAGTAACTATCACCATGTTGAGGTTGTTGATTCATTAGTTTTACTAATAATTTAAAATGCAACACATTGAACCGTTGTTTTTTGGAATAGTAAAAGTAGTAGGTGGATCCAGTTGTGCTGTTAGTAGCGCTACAGTAATGTTTACTGTCCTTTTTTGAAATTCGCAAAAACAATTTGTGGTTGGAAGTTTATTGTGCTATTTGTGCGTAAATATACTCTGTGGGTAAAGCAGATTGGAATAACTTCTGTTTCTGGTACCTCTAAATGTTATTTTTTCAACTGGAAATGTGTGTTATTTCCTATCAACCTCTTGTCGCTACAATGACAAATAATTTTCCTTAGTACCTTGTTTAACTACAATTTTCAGAAAGCCGATTCATTTTGACGGAATCTTTTTATTTAGCCTTATGTGCTTGAATTTCAACTTCTTTTGGAATGTGAGAACTCTTTTCGAAATAGTCATTGCGCATGCCAATTTCCTTTGAAAAGCTGCTATAATATTCCTTGATTTCCTACTAATTAATATGCTTAGTTTTGTGCCGTATTTTTTGTGTGGTATGCCTTTTGTTGGGTTATTTATAAAATTCCTCCGTCACATTGAATAGGGAGTCGTGAAATTTTTTTGTAAATTCTATGCATTTTCGAGCCACTGTAGTCGCGGCTCCTGCAGCGTTGCTATACGCCCTAACAGATGTAAGCATTCTGCTGTTGCAATTAATCTATAATTTTGCAGCATGCTGGCTTTATATTGTTTTTTATGATGCCTTAATATGTACCTAATGAATTTTAATTAGCGTTATAGCCTCTTCGTAGGAATCCTGCTATCAATTGAGAAGGGTGTTTACGTTTGCCTGTAGCTTATCTGAAGTTTGAAATTGGTTGCTGCTTTTGCAATTAGAACTTGCTGAACCCAAGGAATGATGACTGGGGTATTGCAATACTCTTGCTAGAAAATTTTCATTGAAATTGATATTTTTCTTGACTTCAATGCCTTCCAACCGCTTTGGCTTCACGTACATTATGCCATGCTATCAGAATTGAAGCAGCAATTCTTACTTTATGCACTGTTTTTGAGCTCTCAGTATTTTTCCGCTTTGGTAATTTGTGATCTGGCAATTTTTTTGTGTGTGCGTATACAATGTGATTAGTATATTCCCGTGAGATATGCATGTGTGTATGTACACTATAGATAGTATATTCTGGCAATTAGTTTTTATTTGCTCTGTTTCAGCGATTATTTTATGTTAATATTAATCTTAACTGGCTAATAGCGATTTTGCTTGTTGCATTGAACTTTTGTTGGAATAATTTTAATTCATAGCTGGAAAATTTTGTTACTGATGACTACTTTTTGATACAAGCTCCGATCTTTTCGTAAGCTTTGTCGAAAGAAATATCTCATTGAAATGGGATGTATCGCTTTGTGATATGCATCATATGGCCTTGGAATATTCATGAAATTATTTATTTAAAAATGGCTCAAAATCAATCTACAGGGCATTGCTGGTTTTGGAATAAACCAGGTTCACTTTTCGTTGCGATAGTTTGTGATCCTAACGGACTCTTCATTGCTTAAAGAAAATCTCCCGTTGGAATAGTTAGTTATGAGGGGGATTTATTTCGAATTTGCGCCGACGGGGAATATTTAATATTTTTCCTGAGCTTCTTAGCAGATTTTCCTGTAATTAGGTGACCGCGTAACCATTTGATTCCACTTCGCTTGGTTCCGTTATCGCGTCATCGGAAGTGTACCATATCTCAAAATGAATCCTGCGTTTTCGGAGCATGATGCTTTATTTTATGCTATATGAATACGAGTTTCTTTCGCATAATAATTCATGCGCTCTTGTAGCTTTTCCGAAATGAACATTGCTTTTTTTGGCACGGCGTATGAAAAAGTGTTACCGGTTGTCAAACTTTCAAACCTCAATTAGTGCATTGCAGTAATTGTGTATCTTACAGTAGTTCTAGTCTGTCGAGCTGTTCTTTTGCACAATCGACTTTATATTATGAAATTTAGGAACTAAAATTTTTTTATTTGGGTACGCTATTTTGATGTGAATTTTTCGCTTGAAGGCTTGTTATAATTTGGGCTCGTGTACAAACAAATATCAAACCTCGTATGCTACGAGGTATTGTCAGAGCAGCGCTGCCACTTCGTTATATAAATCTTCCACAGCAGGTGATTTTTACTCGTTTGCTGATTTCACTTTGTTGGTACGTATTAATATTTTGATGTTAGTTGCTTGCTGCATGTTGTGCAATTCTTATTTACGCCTTAATTATTTGATATATTGCTGTTGCTGTTCGATTATGCATTTGGGCCTATCTGGAGCTTGATTTTACTACTTGAATTAGGATTTTTCAGCTATGTATAATTCCTTTGATGATACTAGATTGTGAATGCTTTCTTTTTTCTTAACTGTTACTTGTGGTGAATCATTGAAAAACTTAAAATTACTTCTGTTTTTTCTGAAAATGATTATTGTGCATTTTTACTTGGAGCTCTTGAAGATTTGTGCTACATTATGAATATGCTGTTTTTTTATTCTTAAGCATCTCAATCGGCGTATCTGAATGCCTTATGCTAAACGTATAGTAGTCCTTTTACAGTATCATTGGATGAAAACATGATATTTGGCGGATACTTTGCGCAAGAGTTGATCGAAGACATTTCCAAACTTCTTAAATTTGGTCAATACTATTGTAATGTTTAGAGGTGGCTCTGGGGAATTCTATGGCTGTATTATATATTTTTTTGGAGATTTATTTGGTGGTTATCTTAAGCGTAATCATTACGTTAAAGACATGACATTAATACAGTCGTGTATGTATGTCAATGCGTGATTTGTGTATTATTGTATATATCTAAACGTAGTAAAATTCTTCGTGGCTCCCAGTTTTTTGGTGTCTTCAAGAGGCATTTTCTGGCTTAATTTTTCATAATTTTACGTATTTTTTTCTGTGTGGATGTATAATAGCTACGTGATATTTATAGATTTAAATACTGTGTAATACAAATTCAGTATGGGCGAGCACTGCAATGCTAAGTACTACATATATTTTCTAATGATAAAGCAAGGTGGGGTCTACGACCGAGTGCAATATACACCGCCACTTACCTCTTTTTTTGGGCATACCATAGCATAGCTGAACCTACTATCAGCAGTATAAAAGCTGTCGCTATTGCAGCAATGAAAAAGACGTTGGTTGAAGATGCGTTTATATTCATTTTGATAAAGGTGATTATTTGTAGCGAATCTTGCTTCTCCAAGGTGCATACAGAACTTCAGGCTTCAAGAAAATGCAACGCTTGTTTTTTCCTTATTTTTAGTGAAATGTCTGTTTAAACTGGGCAGAATTCTGGTTCTCATTATGAGCGTGCCTATTTTTTTACCCATACGAAATTTAGGAACCTAGCATGCATCATTTCCAAGAGGAAGCTGAGCAAGAATAAAATATCCCACTTGTTTTTCTTAGTTAAAACTCCTGGCTTCTATTTTGAAGAGCACTCCAATATTCACCAGCTCATGAGAATCCTGCTGCAGTTATGTGCGAAGCTTGTTTAGACCTAAGTAGGTAAGCGCGTCCTGTGGACTTGCCCTGCCAATATTAAAAATGCATAAGTACTGTTTCACAGTAATAGATGATATTAGTACTCGCTATATATTCCTTTTGTACTTAGAAACGCTGGTTTGTTGCCTAGAAGGCGAAGATGCTTTTTGTCCGCTACCGGATAGTTGGGCGATCTTACGAACTGTTTCCACTAAACTTCATGGGTGCACTTCTATCAGTTATTCTACTTGATGCTGCCATATTAAGCCTTTTTGTGAAGGTGGCAACTGTTGCTTTATAATTTATTATCGCGGTGTGTTATCATAGGCCGCGCTGCCCCCGTATGCCTTGCAAATGGATGATTCAATACTTTTTAGTCTGTCCTATGATGCTTGCGGTATGTAAAAGCCTTCTCTACGCTGTGCTTATCCATTTGTGGATTGCTCGGTTGTGCGTGCAGCGAGGGATGGCAATCGATTTAGGGTGAATGCAGCCTCTTATTTAATATCATTTATTATATGCCTCAAGCGCAATTTTAAACTTCAATGTACCTCTGTAGTGTTCTTTGTTTCGCAGTGGAAAGCGGCTATTCCTACCGCTTTAGTATCACAAGCTCTTTTGCAGAGGTTATGTTCATGCGGAAGTTGATGTCGAATGTTTTTGCGATGCTTTAAATGCTTTTTCAAAGCGTTTAATAGTCTGGCGGCGTGCTTTCCAATGTATGCATTCTTGCAAAGTTGATGAGGCGTGTGATACTAAGTTGTTATGCTAGAGACGAAGTTCTAAATTTTTATGTGGAGGAAGACTATTAGCAAGATTTGGTTAAATTGCAGTTATTACCGTTATGCTTCTGCTAGCATAGTAGCCGCATTTTCTGTTGCTCGAGCTTTCCTGGGATGATTCTTCTACCAGAATGATGGTGGTTACACAACGCGTAGCGCCTGCAACCTCCTAGCTATTCGAAGTGTCTTCACATAGAAGCTGATAATTTAAAAGGTTTTATTTGCGCCCCATTCTCAGATCTCCGGGAGCTGCTATGCCCGATAATTTTGCACTGTAGATACAAGCGATTAGAAGGGCTTATATGTATGCAATGTAAGCTGTAGTTCCTGGTACTACCTACGCATAACCCAAAGGGCGAAGGCACTTTGGCAGCAGGATTATCGCTGTTTTGGTGTAATGAAACTAGTTTTATACTTATAAATTAAAAGCAATAAAAAGCATGAGAGACCTAGATGTAGCGACTTATATTTTGCACTCAGTTAACTATTTTGCTAATCGAAAAATTTAATCCGTGTGCAGCCATGTCATCGCGGCATGTAGATGGACGCTTTGACCGATCCTCACCCAACTAATATAGTCACGCAACCACTCATTGTACTTTGGGCATGGTGTATAGGCAAGGTTTGCGCCAGATATTGCTCGGTGGCTATAGTAGGATCACTGCGTCAGATTTCAGCTCGGTGGAGTCAAAGGATGAAGTATAATTTGAAGTGGTTCCCAGCAAGTGCTTACGTATAACAGCGCCATTAAGAACGTCACAGCTTCATGCTGCTTATACTGTGCGATGTCATATCATTTGTGAAATTAGCTTTCCAGCGTAGTCGAACGAAAAATCATTTGCCATAAAGGAGCACGAGACTAAAGTTTAAGACAACTTACATTGTTTGCCAAACAGGTGCAACTCTAGCTCTAATACTGTATGCCGTGTTCCTCGGGGCCGAATATATTTTTGCGAGATGAAAACTGTTTCAGCGCTTTTAGTGTATCAGGTAATAAGATTTGTTATTATTTGGTAGTAAACTGGTATGGCAAGGGGCTGCATTATGTTTTTAATTTAAGTATATTTAATCTCAGCTGAGATACTTTTCTCCTGTAATAGAAAGGGGCGCCCTCGCGCTGTGTATAGCACGTGATGGAGCATAGGAGGAAACAGTAGATATTAAGCTCCCTCACTTGGTCGGTGCTTCACTAACGCCTGGTTGCTATGCTGTTACGGGTGCGGAAATGATGAACCATCACTGCACAGTTTATCCTATTATCTTCCATATTAACATTGACTATGCCAGTAACCCCATGCTCATCAAACCTTCCACGCCTTAATAGGGCTGCACGTGGCTGTAATATGCGCGCTATTTGCCTATCGACTGCTTATATTCCCATGAGCGTATTGCGAGGCAATTTAGGTATATTGGTTAGCAACACCTTTAAGCCATGATCAATGCAAAGTATGTTCTAGAATGCTTGCAGAATGGTACCAAGTAGTACGGGCGAGCTAATTTAGGTAACTTATCAGTATTGTGAATTCCAGATAGTCCAGTCTTCATGCGATTAGCTACTGTAATAACCTGTGGGCTGTGCAGTTACTGCGGTGTTTATACAGCTAGTCCGCTTGCTGAGTTCCGATGAAACTGCTTGTGCCTCCTCTTTCAAGTAAGCCAAACTGGATATTTTGGCAGCTTTGAAAGCATAGCTCACACAACTACGCCGTACCAAAGTGGCTGAACTAGCGTTATCTGAATAGCTGCCGGCGATAGCATGCCCCACGTTGCGTATACCTGGCCACGGCCCAAGTTGATGGGGGCCATATGCAATCTAGGCTGTTGGGTAGCGCGCGTAGTGGACAACTGTTAAGTGCTGGCTTCTAAGCAGCGTCCACAGTGTGCGTGCGCTTACTAAAAGTGGCTTTTCGCTCTGAAGCGCGTATATAGGGAAT